>JBDPZO010000003.1:5838576-5878622 GCA_039877585.1 Heterodera filipjevi | reverse complement strand
ACAATTTTAAATTCCACGGTAAAATAACAGTTCAATTGATAATAGCAAGCAGTATCTTTGATGGTTAATTAACTGAAAACAAGTTATCCGTTTCAGAAACAAAATCTGGGATTTTAAACTCATTCTAGTTTATTTACCAACATAAACATTTTTATATTAAAAAAAAGTTAATAAATCATGGGTGGCTGCAGTAATAATCCAAAAAAAAAAGTAAAAATTTTTCTTATTTTCAGTATTCTTTTCCTAATTATTTATAATTTCGTAATGGTTTGAATTTTTTTTTTTACTCAATTTCTGGGTCATTGTGTTTTTTAATAATTGATTGAGCCATTCATTGAATTAAGGTGAATCATTTCGTTCATGCATATTAATAAATTTTTGGTTTTAATCATGAAGTATCCCGCGTGTGCTACTTCATGTTAAGTCGTTCTTTGTATGTTTATTCTTTTGTCTTTAAAAAAATCAATTGCATGGCATTTATATTTTATTGCTACGATTGCTATTTATTGGTATCTTTTCAAAACGCAAATATTATTAATTAATATGAGCCAGTTTTTGTAAGAAAACTAAAACAACTTTGACTTTATTATCAGGGGTTGGGTTTTTTCAGAATTCGATTGTTGTTATTCTAGATTTTCATTAATTGAAAGGCATGAGTTTTTGAAATTATTAAATATCTGATGGCCGTTGGGAACAAATTTTTTTTTGGTAGAATATATAATAATCTAGGTTTTAGATAAAATCAAAAAATCAAATACAGTATTTTACTAATTTTATTGTAACACCCCATTTTCTTAAATTATTGTTAATTATTTTTTTTCTTCTTAACAAATGGTTACATTATTTTTAATCATGACAGACTGCCCATCTTGTTAAGTTGGTTGAGCTTTTTAGCTTTATTTTTGTAAACTGCGTTTTCGCGCCTTATCTTCATAAACATGACGCCAGTTTGCTCATCAAGTAATTGCCAGTGAAGTAGCAATAATTTTCATTTTTTATTGCTGTTATTCAGTTATTTTTATGTTATTTATTTTAAATTGCTAATATTGATTATTTAGCCTAAGAAAAATTAATTGTATTTTTATTTGAATTTGTTATATGTTTTCGTTTTTTTTAGTTTTTATTGTTAAGATTCATTATTTTTATGTTTTTTTCGTAAATTGCAAATAAAATTAATTAGCCTAAGAAAATTTAGTCGAATTATATTTTAATTTAACATGAAGAAAATAACTCGTAGAAGAAAAAATTCTTAAAACATTATTGAAAACAAATTTTCTTAATCCTTAAGCGCATCTTAATTACAGATAACCCAAAATTTTAACAAATGACGCCAAAATTTTTCCAATTTTCCTGATAAAGTTTTTTATTTTGTGAATGTTTAGAACTGTTGTATCTTGTCTTTCCGATTATTTATAAAATTCTGAAAAAATATTTTCAGTCCATCAAAAACGGCGTTAATGTTTCTCTATTGAATGTTTTTGGCGTGTAAAAATGGATGTTCTCGTTCTGCGCTTGTTGTTGAGTTTGCTGATAAATTTATATAAAAAATTTAAAATAAATTTTATTTAATAATAAAATGCGATTTCTTCAGCATTAGAAATGACGATTTGAAATTCTGGCATTGTAGACAGGAGATATTCATTTTTTATGATAATTTATTTGAGGGTTTTTCATATTGCATTTATCTATTAATATTTCTTTGGCTTTAAATTTCCGCATATTTTTCTAAATATTTCTATCTTTTTTACTGACTCCAAAGTTCATTTATTTGTTTGAACATTTAAGAAAACCGCGAAAAAAATGAAAAAAAAAATTTGATAAAAAAATAATAATTGTATAAAATTCAACGGTGTAATTAGTAGGGGTAGGCAAATTCAATTTTCCAGATCCGGAACCGGATTTTCAAACTGCAAAATTTTTCCGTCAGATCCGGAACCGACTTTCATTTTTAAAAATTTACCGTCTGGGACATTTCCGGATTACCTTTTTTAAAAATTTCCCGGAATCCGCTTTTCAAAAAGCCCGACTCGGACCCGGTTCCGGATTTTTTGAAATTTCACCAAAAATACACTCCTAATTTAAAAAACGTTTTAAAAATACTATAAACGCGCCCAAAAATGTTTTTTTTGATGGTGGAGGTTCAGTTTCACTGTTTTAAACGGGAAGACCGAAGATTTTTTAACAGATTTTCCCCAAAAGGTCTGTTTTCAGGTCACAAACTTACCGGTGAATCCGGAAAAATCTGGTGAGACCCAAAAAACCCGAATTCTGGATTGGGATCCGGAAAAATCCGGCCAGATCCACTCAGGTGCCTAGCACTAGTAATTAGTTTAAAAAGAAGGAAAAAGAACCAACATAAAATAATGAAAATCATAAAAAAAACTAATACAAAATATGAAGGGGTAAATATCTCAATTTTATACATATCTTTATTAGTGATTGGAAAAGATTTTGAATGAATAATTGAATGGTAATTTTGATGAAATTTAATTTACAAATAACATTTTAAATGCTCACAATAATACTATGAGAAAAATATTTATGTTTACCACATTGTGTTCATGAACTTTCACTTTCGTAAAAAAAGCTTCTCCATATGATATTAGAATAAATTAATATCTGCGGAGGTATAAATCAATAATATATTTTAATAAAAATTTCTAATTAAATATCAAATTCACGCTTCATGCCGTCAAACGAACTTTTGTCGCTTTATTTCTTAAATTACCATGTTTTCTTTCTTGCTTCATTTGAATTTTTTGGGTTTACGCGATTTATGCTTATGTAAATTGAATTAAATTTCCCAAATGTACCGATCAGTTGTTAAAGGTTCATTGGCCCATCTAAATTTGTGAAAAATTTCTATAATATTTTTGCGTATAATCTCGACAAAGCTATTTGCAACAATTAATGTTTTTCGTATTTATTCAAATTTTTTTTTAATTTAATAAATGATATTAGTAACAAGAGGACGGGGGCGGGGGTTATTGTATTGTTTAAATTGGTGAAAAATATTGTTTTTAAGGCCTCAAATTTTTTGAGGCTCATTTGATGGTGCTTAAAAAAGGCTGAGAAACTATTAATTTTTTATTTTAGTTTTTAAATTCAAAAAAGTTTTATTATTACAAGTGGTATGTTCTATTCTGATCGCGAGTTGTGTGACGTTAACAAACGGAGTAAACCCATCGGGTAGAAAAAAAAATTGAATAAAAAATTTTCGTGGTGAGCCAAAGTGAAAAAAGTATCGATGTGGGCGAAGTGAAAAAGGTACCGATGTATAGGTTTTCGAGGAAGGGGGTCATTTCTGTACGGAGAAAATGATGTTATTAATTATATTAATCATTTTATAAAGACTTTTTTCATTTCGCCCACATCAATACTTTTTTCACTTCGACATAGCACCAAAATTTTTCAGTTTAAAATTTTTTTTTTTTTCTTATGGCCATTTCTTTTTTCTTTATTGATAATGTTTAATATAATAATTTAACTTTTTATCTTATGTAAAGCCAGAATAAGAAATAAGGGATTTTATTTATTATGCCTTTGATAATTATATCAAGGTCTTTTTATATATAAAAGATCCTTAAACTTGTACAGTACAACGAGGCAAGTTTATAGCGAGCGCTATCTCCAACAACGCGCAGTTATTTTCTCTTTATTATTTAGAATAGAATAATAACATTTTTTTTTTACTTTTGAGTCAACTTTATATTTAATTCCGTTTGATAATTCATGCATTCATAATTCTTGAACACCAGGGTCATCAAGATTGTCGGTTGTCGGCGGCTGGTTAAAGATTTATAATTTTTCATTATTAATAAAATACACTTCGAGGTGTTCGGGGGGGAAAACTGGTCTTTTCCCTGTTAAAATTATTGGGTAATGGAAAAAATTTTGCACTGCAAGAAATGGTGGTTTAGTCTGAATTTTTTCTTAATTATTTTTATTTTTTCATCTTATATATTAATAATTTAAAAATTTTTCATATGAATTTTTCTGAGTAAGATGCCAAATGTTGATGCCTCCTTTTATATCTTTCCTTTCGTCGGCGTATTCCAACCTAATCATTGTCTGCTAATATTATAAGATTTATAACTGTATTCTAAGTCTCAAAAATAAAATGTATTTACCTTTTTTTATATTATTTCATATTGCATACCATAAAATAAAGACAATAACTAATTTTCATCATTTAGTTTGTATTTTACAAACAAATTATCTATTATATCTATTTTTTTAATTTAACTAATCTTATTTTTTATTTTAAATATCTGATATATAATGTTCAAAAGAATTTGAATGAAAATGAATAAACAATTTAAATCTTTTAATATTTATTATATTTTGTTTTCTCCTTTTTTTTAATGGGTCGATTTCTTGGTATTATGCTTGTTTAATAGATTTGTTGTCATTTTTTTTTATTGTCAACTATTTCTGTATACTAGTTTTGAAGAGTTGGGTTTTCACAAAAGGATTTATTTTTAAATAAAAAATATAAAATAAAATATTCCTGGATTTATTTTCTGTGAATTTTCATGTTTAATTAACTACAACTAGCTAATTTTAATTGATAAAATCAAAAATCTCTATGAATCAAAAGATTTTAAGCATCGCGGGTTTTTAAGTTTAAGACTATATGAAGGAATTTTTTATCTAATAAGGGTATTATCACAAATGTTTTACTCATAATCTTTAATAAATTTAAATTTGAATGTAAGTTAGTTTCGTAAATATCTTTTTTTAATTTAAATTAATTTAATTCACCACTTATTGGTAAGTATCGTTAAGCAAATATTTTTATTTCTTCCTTTTATAAAATTAAATTCTCGAAGCTAACTCAGGGTTATCTTTACTAGGCATCGTGTTTTAATTTTTTATATTTTGTTTGGGTAGTTTTCCGGCAAACAGATTAAATTTGTATAAATTTTGAAAAATAGTTTGTTTTGAATTTTTTTTTTAAAACTATATTTAGATTTATTATATAATTTTCTAATTTTTTTGATGTATTTTATTCTAATAATTCGACCTTAATTTTCAGTGCGTTTTTTTTCGTGTCGAACACGGTAGTTCTGGTTTTGTGATGCGGAGAAGGACAGTGATCACGTGATAGAATTAAAAAATAAAATCAATTTTCTTGTATCAGGTTCATTTTTTAAATGCAGTATATTGAGTTGTAATGATTTATTTTCATTTTCTTATGTATTTTCCTTAGCTAATGTCTTTTTTTTGCCTAGGGCACATTATTTCGTCTCCAATATTAATGGAATTTTATTGTAATATTCATTTCACCTTTTTGATTATTTCTTATGAGATTAAAAGCTTGTGTTGCGCAAAACAGTCAAAGTCATTTTGTTGATCTTCATAAAAATTACTGAATAAAAATTTTTACATTTGATAGTATAATTTTTTATTTTTGATATTTTGGTTTAATTTGTTCACATTTCCTATTTTTATAATAATTTTAATTGTAGATTTCTTATTAGATTACTCTTTTTTTTATTTATCTCAATTTGAAAAAGTTCAAAGCTTCTTGTTAGTTCAAGTTTCAATATTAGATAGGAAACTTCTGATTGATCTTATTTGTACCAGGCAATCCGTCCTCCCTAATTAAAAAATAATTTTTATTGCCCAAAAAAAAATTAAAAGGATAAACTGAATATTCGGTCGAATACAAATAAAATCCAAAAATGCTTGGTTTGAAGAAATCTGATCATAAATCGATGTAACAAGGTGTGCCTTTTGCAGTGGGAAGAATGAAAAATGAGTGTTCCGTGTGGACTTATTTACTGGCGTCACTTTTATCCGTCCGATCAATTCCCCCTCAGAGGCAGTTTTTCATTGCTGTTCTATTGAGCAAATAAAAACAACGCAAAGAAAGATAGACGGACGAAAAACAAAAGTGAGAGAAAATAAGAAAACTAGAGAAGATAATTTTATTACATTTGACTTTTTTCCTTGGTACTTTCTTTCCTGTTGTGGGGGCTCAATTCCAATTTTTAAAGCTCAACTAAAGGCCGAGTAAAAACTATATTTGTACAATATAATCATAGTATTTTATGGAAAAAATTAAAAACTAATTGCTTGTGGCATATAAAATTGATTAATAAATTGAAGAAGGATCATTTTTCTTTACCAATGTAAAAATGCCTAGCTGACTTAATTAGAAAAGTCACAACAAAATCCATAAATTATTTTGTTACTTGAACAAACGAAGAAATCGATGTAAAAAAGGTTGCCATTGCAGTGTGAAGAATGAAAAAAGTGTTTCGTGAAGGATTTTTTATTGGAGGTCACTTCTATAGGCCCGCTCAATTCCTCTTCTAGAATCAATTTTTTGTTGACGAACTCCGATTCGTACTTTATGTAGTTAACATAGAAAGAAGAAACGCGAGATAGTAAAACAGAGAAAAAAGAAAACCTATACAAATGGTCTTTTTATTTTATTTTTATTGCTGTGCTATTGAGCAAATAAGAGAAAGAAAAACGAAAAAACTGAATGTGAGAGAATAAGAAAAATTCGAAAATTTGGGAGTTTCTTATTCTCGGGCCCCAATTTCAAATTTTAAATCAAGTAAACGAAAGCCCGCGTAAAATAATTATTGAGATCAAAAAAAAAAAAAGAAAAATAAAATAATTAGAAAAGTCACAACATGTTATGTGTTTTAAAATTGTACCTTTTATTGCGGCCAACCACATGATAATATTATAAAAACCAACTTACTAATAAATATTTTTTAAAAAGACAAATTATCATAAAATGAAAAATAAATTAACAACAATATGAAATTTTCTCTTTTGGGTGTTTCTACTGTGGCATTTTTGCATCCAAAATAACTGCGCATGCTTTTTTGTTCTTTGTGCGACCTTTTGTTGATTTTTTTGAATTTGAAATTTAGACACCAGAACACGAAGTACTTTTTTCGTTTTTTTCGGCCAAGTACATGCACATCGATATGAATATGTGCGTTTTGCTAACCCGTTCGGTGATGCTCTTGCCATTCCAATATTCATATGAATTTTATTGCTTTCTTGCCGTTTAATGTTTAGTTTTGGAGTATTCAAAGGTGTTTTTTTCGTTATGTTGCTTTTGTGGTTTTTGGGAATCACTTAACGGGGTTTGCACTTTACTTGTGCAGTGGCAAACGATTTTTTTGCCCCATCTCGAATTGACTTTTGTATTTATTCAATTTTTTTTTTTAAATTTGCATAATTTGGTGCAAGTTAATAATTTTCAATATAGCATTTCTTAAATTTTATTCAGAACTCTTATCCTAGAAGTTAATCTTGATAAATTTATCTTAATGACTTATTTATTATCGAAATGGGAGTTTATTTGAATTATTTATCGGGGCATATGTTATTTGCTTTCATTCTTTCGTATTTATTTGTTATAATAATCGGCAACACTAAAGCTTGTTAGATGGCTACCAGACATTTGCGGACGGACATTTGCGGACGGACATTTGCGGACGGACATTTGCGGACGGACATTTGCGGACGGACATTTGCGGACGGACATTTGCGGACGAACTGAAAAATAAAAATTAAAATTAAAACTTTTAATTTAAAATTGATAGAAAATTCGATAGAGCGGGCCTCATCAGTACGGAACTCTATCAAAATTTTCAAAAAAATTATGTTTCGGCCCTTATCCGTATACACGGCACACAAGCAAAGCAAAGCAAATTACAAATCAAATTCATTATTTAATTTCACGGCTTGCCAAAGGCCTAACTGGCGTCAACCATAATCAACTAATGCATTCAATAAGATCGAGTTTCCTGTTCTGATTTTGGATTGTATACAAAAATAAAGATGACATTCCATGCTTATCAGCCTTGGCTCGTTTTATGCGTTCATCTGGGCCTTTACCAAACTTTTAATAATTTTTGTTAAAAAAATCCTACCGAAAAAACAAATTTCATCTAACGATTCTTTGCCCATGTAATCTGCGACTCTTTCGAAAAAATTTTCAATATTAAATTCTTTAAGGTGCACAGTAAAATCAGACTCGTCCACTGAGAAATGTAACGGGAAAAAATCTTCAGCTATTGAGGGTTCTAAAGTATTTCATATACTAGTATAAACACAATTTTAAGACAAACCGTCATTAAGAAGGTCGACTAATTCATCTAGAAGTATAGCAACTAAAGCACCTATTCCTCCCGCCAACACATCATTGGGTTTTAAGTTGCGTGCTTCTCGCAAAAGTCGCCCTAAGTTTAAGTGCATTTTTGGGAAATGTAGTTTAGCACCAATAGGAATAATAGCGCAGAAGACAAGAAAAAGATTAAACCACATTTTTGGAAGCTAATGAAAAAAATTTTTTATCTGCTCAAACTTTTATACTCATTTTCTTTGCTAATTAATTTCCGTCACACCAAAAGCAATTATCCTTCTTGCTCAGTTTTGTTTATACCATTATTTTCAAAATTCCTTATGTGTAGTGAATATTTAAGGGCGAGTTTGCAATTGATTACCAAGGTCAAAGATTTTTACTGCATGATTCGCGTACAGATGACCCCAACGACGTTGTTTTTTTTATATTTTCAACGGATCTGGGTCTGAATAGGTTATCGACTTTTAATCGATGGTCCGCGGATGGTACATTTAAGGTATGATTAAAAGCATTCATGGGTTCCAGTGTGGTTTAGATTGTGCCCACCTCTTTTCTTCAGCTATATACAATTAATGTTTTATTGGTAAATAATGAATTTGATTTTTGTAATTTGCTTTGCTTTGCTTGTGTGCCGTGTATACGGATAAGGGCCGAAACATAATTTTTTTGAAAATTTTGATAGAGTTCCGTACTGATGAGGCCCGCTCTATCGAATTTTCTATCAATTTTAAATTAAAAGTTTTAATTTTAATTTTTATTTTTCAGTTCGTCCGCAAATGTCCGTCCGCAAATGTCCGTCCGCAAATGTCCGTCCGCAAATGTCCGTCCGCAAATGTCCGTCCGCAAATGTCCGTCCGCAAATGTCCGTCCGCAAATGTCCGTCCGCAAATGTCTGGACACCTGTTAGATCTTGAAGGTAACATTATAATTTTATATTTTTATTAGGAGACTTATTATGAGAAGAATTATTTTTTAATTTATTTTCTTTGCTAATCGTTCTGCAAAATACTTCTTTGAATTTCGATGCTATTTGCTCTTTTTTTTAAACTTGGCCTTGTGTCCAGCTTTTGCAAGTACTTTTTATATGGTGCTTTGCTATATGATGAATGTAATTATAAAAAAAATAATAAAAATAAAATAAACTGCCAAAAAAAAATTTTTCTTTTGTTTAAACTTTGGTATTCTATTTTTAAAGACCATTGTTTGGGCCAATAACTTTACTAATAAAAGTTTTACGCCAGCTATTTTATATAATTTTTTTTTTTTTTTAATTTTAAGCATTAAAGCAATTAATTAATACTTTATTAAGCGTTAATTTTCATATACTGTTGAAATTGAAGCCCTAAAATTTTAGGATGAGGACCTTTTACATATTTTTAAATTGGAAAAAATTATGTTTCATCATAATTTTCCCATTTTTTGCTTTAGAAAACACCAAGATTTGTACCATTTATTATTGTTTTACTATATTTATCACTTAATATACAAACAAGAACATTTAACATCATTTATGTAAAAGGGCCATCTGTTACAGGCTGGCACTAATGAGGCACAGAAAGAATTTGTGAATGGGGTGAACAAACATCGGTGGGGCGGTTAGCGCCTATTACTAATTAGGGGACTCATTAGCGATGAGGTTAGGCGCAATATTATAATCTTCTCACATAAATGGATATTGATAGGTTTAATTTACTTCTTTTTTACATCAACCATTAGATGGTTAAAATTTTTTGGTCTAATAATTTTTCATTGAATTCTCATTTGTTTTATTTCAGCCTACACGAATTTTAGTAGGCGATGAACCGATCGTATAACTGTACATAAAAATAGGTATTCCAAAAGAAATAACTAATTTTTCAATTTTTTATTTGTATATATCACATTATTTTAATTGATTCAAAATATTTTCTTATTTAAATTTTGACTTTTAAGTATTTGAAATTTAAAATTTCGTTTTTCCAAAAATTCGAAAACTTTTGCATTTCCGCCATATGGCCACGAACTTTTGAGTTAGGAAATATCAAGGTTTTTCTTTTGGAAATATGTTTTCTCATTTTCGGGCACGCTAAATCGCTTTTATTTCAATACTTTTTTTCTTATATTTTTTTGCATAAAATTTATTATTTTCATTTTTATATTAATTTTTATTTTTATGTTATAAAACCCCACACGATTCTCTCCCACCATTCTATTTTCAATAGTTCAAACTGAGCATTAATTTTAGTGTCTTAATAAAGTTGTCCTGAATGAAATTTTTGGGGTCAAGAAATAGAAAATTAATTAAAATATTGTTCAGCAATTATATATCAAACTTCAAAGCAAATTAAAATCAAATATCATATTTTTTATTACCCATAACATTTTTGCATTCCGCACAAAAAAAAACCTTTTTCGTGGATTTCAAATTTTCAATCGATTTTTAATTATTACTTTTTAAATTAGAAATGCAATAATCCTGAATATCTTACATTTGGATACTTATTAAAATAAAAAATTTATTAAAAAACCCAAGGAAATAAAATAACTTTTTAATGGCTAGAAAAAAGAAAGTACGAACCAAATAAGCATCAAAGGCAAAAACCAAGATTAAAAGTAAAAAAATATTTTAAAAGTTAAAAAGAAAAATAAAGATTCGAAATAAATGAAAAATCTTGAAACTATGCAAAAGATCCGGCAATTATTACTCCTGCTAGTATCCAAAAAACGATAAATACAACCAAAAAATCCTTTTCTTATCCAAGCTAATGAAGAAAAATATAAATAAATTTTTTAAATATTATGAAATCACTATTTAGAAATATGTGAATAAAAAGATATAATAGTTTAAAACATATATAAAAGGTAAAAGGAATTTAAGAGGGGAGGAATAAAAAATACAAGAGACAAATCGAATATTTCACGAATCAGGAAAAAGAGCGCAATATCGGGCACCTATTTGCATAAGCTATTATTCATAAGATTGATAAATATGAAAAACGTTAAATTTAAATAAATTAGTTTATTTTTTTATCAAACTTATAACAAAATTAGTCTTATTTAGTTAAATGGAAGTCAACCCCAAATTATAAGTTAAATCTATAAAAAAATCTAATTAACCAATTTATAATTTAAAAAGACTGGAAAACGACAACAATCAGGATACACTTCTTTTTTGCCAAGACTCAAGAAGTTCAAAATATACCTCGAGAGGTGCAATTTTATGCACATCAAATCGAAGACATTGCTCATAAGTCAAATTAATGAAAAGGTACAATTACAAAATACATATGCAAAATTATTTAAATTATTTTAAGAAATGAACAAATGCCTAATTAATGCAATATACACAATCTTCCTTTTTCTGTGACGGATCCGTCATTATTAGTGTGCATCCGAATGTTGATATCAAAAGTTCAATTTGAAGCAAATATTAAATATTCAAGTATAATAAAATCGTTTAAAACTAAAAAAGATAAAAGAATTTTTATTTTTTAATTAGACAAACTAAAATTGCTGAAAATCTACGGAAACATGCATCCCGCTCTCCAAAGCCACCGCCTTGTAATTGTGCACCCATCTTCGCCAACGGGTGCATTAACGCGTTTATATTTTTTTACATCAAAGCAATACGTGAATATCAATATATTACTAATAATTTTAATGAATAAAAATTAATACATAAATTCAAAGTTCATCCAATTATTATATTGCCAGCAATGAAATAAAATTTTAGCTAAAAAAAAATTAATAAAAAAAAAATTCATTTTCCTAATGTATTAAATCAGGGCTGCCATCTCCTGAGCTCTAATTCAAAGTACATACAGGCAATTTCAAAGTACACAAAGGGGAAAATTTGTAAATTCCAATTACACTCCAAAAATTTATCATTTGCCGAAAAAAAGAAAACCTACGCAAATGAAGAGTAAGGTGGTGCCGATAGGCGCCACCGGAAGAAAATTTTAGAAAATTAAATGTTATTTATTAACAGATTTTGGCCAAAAAATGAGTGTATTTTGACTTTTTTTACTCGCATGGGAAATTTCCCATTTCCAAGTACAATCTTGGAAATAAGTACGCTTCAAATTTTCAAAGTATGAAGGCCCAAATCCAAGTACGTACTTTGAATCCAAGTACATCTGGCAACCCTGTATTAAACCAAAAATATTTTCATGAATAAAAAATTAATGCATAAATTAAAAGCCTCTCCCACTCCCGATTATTATGTTGCCAGCAATAAAAAAATTTACACTAAAAAAACAAAATCATTTTCCTAATTTATTAATAAAATGGTTAACCGACATTTGCGCCCCAATGCCCAGAGACAAATTTCAGAACAAACTAAACTTAATATTTTTAGTATCATTCGAATGCCCTTAATGTGTTCAATTAGTATATTAAAAAATAAAAAAAATTAGTAAACTTACAAAAAAAATATGACTTGAAAAACACGAAAATCTGCAAAATCGAGATTTTCTTATCTTTTATCATAACTTTTTCAAAATAAACCCAAATTTTTTGTTTTTCGTATACCAATAGAGTACATCGAGAACTATTTAAAGATACTAAAAAATCTAAGTTTAGTAGGTTCTGAGACTTATGCTTAGTCCCGTGGCGCAAATGTCGAGGACGCAAATGTCGCTGCACCAATAAAATAAGAATATTCTTAAATATAAAGAAATACAGCATAAATATTCAAACAGCATAACATGGATTGTATGTTGCATATTTGAACGGATTTAGCCTGGAACCAGACAAATCATTTGAACAAATTAGGACCCCTAAGTAATAAGCAATTTGGTTTTTTGAAAGGTACCCGGACATTTGCGCCGACACATTTGCGCCAGTAACATTTGCGCCGACACATTTGCGCCGGCACATTTGCGCCGACACATTTGCGCCGACACATTTGCGCCGACACATTTGCGCCGACATATTTGCGCCAGTAACACTTGCGCCGATCAAGGCAATTTTTAAAAAACCAATCAGCATTACGTAAACCAAACCTTCTTACTGAATCAAGCATATTTTTAGTACTTATCTTTTTCGAATTGATGCTAATGGAAATAGGAGACCAGCTTTGTTTGTGCCTGCAAGCTGGAATATGCACGACAGTGTAATAGCCGATATAGGAAGAACAAATAACGGAATGGAAGGCTTTCATAACAGCTTCAATAAACGATTTTCTGCACCTAAACCACTATTATCAACGTAATATTCATTCAGACTTTTTCAGTTCAGTTGTCTTTAAGCTTTATTTCGCGCATCAAGGACGAAGACGAATACCAGAGGAATAGAATGTGACCTCATGAATTGGATCATACTAGGCCTGTAGTTGAAGAAAAGCGTTCAAAAAAATACTTAGACAACGATAGAGCCATTAAAACGCTGATCGAACAATTTGGCCTCTTAGATATTAATGAAATAGATGATCAAAGATGGATCCAGCATTTACATGCACTGTGTGGCTAACTTTGATTACTTTGATGAAGCGCTCATTGTTGGGCCTTGAGCAAGCCGTTTTACTAATAAAAGCTTTAGAATGTATATCAAAAACTAATGCTGAGTGGTTTTTTAAAAATTGCCTTGATCGGCGCAAATGTGTCGGCGCAAATATGTCGGCGCAAATGTGTCGGCGCAAATGTGTCAGCGCAAATGTGTCGGCGCAAATGATACTGGCGCAAATGTGTCGGCGCAAAAGTAGCAGTTCCTTTTGAAATTCAGGTTAACAACAACTCAATTGTTAGCATTTTTGGATGCTATTACAATTTTATCCAATTCATAGATTTTTCAAAAATCACTTCCTCTTTAAAATCGAAGAGTTAATCAGATTCAAAATTTTCACAGTAAAAAAAAATCAAATGAAGTTAAAAAAGGTATGCTGTAAATCTTTTAAATTATACAAATCATTAAAAATGACTCTAAAAGGGATTTACTCTCCCAAGACGCTGCTGGCGCCTTTCTTAATACTGCCAATTTTACTCAATTTTCTGCTAATTTTGTTCATAACTTTTTCTCAAAACAACAACTTTGGCATTTTTATTGTAAGATAGTCCTTAAATTGTTCAATTAGATTCCCTTGGGAAAAGCGGTTTCTGAAATAAAGGCTGTGGTTCTTTTTTATAAAATTAAAATATGGGGAGTGCAAATGTCAGAGGCGCAAAAGTCGGATAACCGGCTAAAAATAAAACAAACCAAAATATTTTCTAAAATATCTGCTAAAAAAAAGAGAAATGCTAAAAAATTATTGAATACGTGTTGGGATTCTCTCGCCATAACTAAGCTGCAAAAAAGATAATAAATAAAAACACAAAAATCCCATCTCTAAAATAAATAATAATTGAATTAAATAATAAAAATTTCCAAAAAAGGAAATGATTTAAAAAAATAATTATTATATAAATTTTGTATTTAAAAAATACTGATAAACTGTCATTAAAATTTGGTTAGAAAATTTTATATAAGCTTTTTTTAAATAATTTCTTATTACTTATATAATTGAGATTAATATAAACATTAATAACTTAATGAACTACTCCAAAAGAGACGAACGGATCTCCACGCTAAACCTCAATTATTAAAGATTTTTTTTTAAATTCAAAAACGATCTATGAATAAATAAAAAAAAATTAAATTATTGTAACTAAATTTGTGGAATAAACAAATGCTTATTAAATAATTTAATTGAAACTAAAAAAATAAAATTAAATATTATAATATTCGTAATTTAAAAAAAAATATTACCTTGGAGACTCTATTTTTTTTATAATAAATTATGAAAAATGGAACAAATTTAAAAAAAAATCTTTGTCATATGTATAAAGCCGAATGGATAACAATAATAAACATTTTCAAAATATTTAAATAAATAAATTTTCTTATTTGGGAGCAGAGCTGCAGAAGCAAGGTCAATTTTTTTATCGGAGCGAAAACCAATGCCCGAGAAAAAGAAAAATTTAAAAAAAATAACAAAATTTTTTTAATACTCTAAAAAATAGAAATAAAAAGGTGAAAAAACAAAAATATTTAAACTTAAAAAAGGAAAAACCCACCGAAACAAATGTCAAAAGAATAAAAAATATTTATAATTTTTAGGGTAAAAAGGAAGAAAACTAAAATACCAATTTTATTTTTAATGAGAACATTTCTTAAATACGCAAGTATTTTTTCCACAAACAAAAATGAGGGAAAACAGTTAAAATAAAAACTTTTTTAAACAATCAAACAAATTAAAACATTATTTTTGACCGTTCAAATATTGAATCGTTTGATTTTCTCTCAAAAAAATTTCCTTCCCTATTTGACAAGAACCGAGGAGGTATTCCGATCTCAATCGGAATATCAATGCAAAACTAGCCCATAAAATTAATAGACAAAATTTTCAAATGATTTTAAAATAGCTTTCCAATTAAAAGAATAATAAAAAGTTTATCTTTCTGGAATTTTCATCAAATTAAACAAGGTCTTATTGCCATGGGGTATATCATTCGTTAAACTAACAAATATTGTTAATTTTAAAATAATACTTTTTAAAATCACATTCTTAATTACTAATTATATTTAATAATTAGTCAACTTTTTACTCAAGCACAAATGATTAAATGGAAAAAAAGAAAACCCAATTTATTTTCGGATCCAGATTTTCAAAATTTTGCCAGATTGAGCCTGTCGGCATCACCGGCTCCCACTCTCTAGAGTTTTTTAAAATTTAAAAAACATGTTGAGAAAATGTAAAAAGCCATAAAATGAAAAATACACCCCTAAGAATGTGCCTTTCCAAAAAAAAAGTATACATCGAAGAACGAATATTAAGAAAGTGTGAGATGAATAAAGGAATGAAAAGTTCTCATGCTTACAAAGGAAGGTCTTCAGGTGTCCGTGGGATTTCGGAATGAAACTTGATGGGCGGGTAGAGAGATCACCCCTGGGTTCATAAATATTTTCAAAAATTTTCTCGTTCATGTCGGCACCATCTGGCAACACAGAACCCTTTGAATTTTTTATAATTTAAGGTTATCTCAATTTTTTCTCATAAATGTATAATTTATTTTATTTTGTTTTTTGTCATTTTGTTTGATAAGTTGCCTTCTAATTCAATTTTCTCGTTTAAAGTTTAATAAATTATTTTAAATTGAAAAAAGATATATATCACATCTGAAATTATATTCATATAAGAAAAACGCTGCATATGTATTACCTCTTGAAAAAGTAAAAACGCATTTAAAAATAAAATTGAATTGTAAATAATCACATTTTTTTGATCCAAACAAAGCAAATTTGAACCAAATCAAATAAATTTAACACCAAAGTTTTTTCAAATTAATAGGCAACCCATTTATTAGAGTTAAAATTGAAAAAAATAGTATTTTTTAAAAGATGCATCATCATAAAATTAATTTCTTAGTTTAAATAAATTAAAAAAAACTAAATGCATTAAATGTAATAAGCAAACTTTCTTTTCTGGGGGAACCTAGACATATCGACTAAAAAAATTATGGAAGATAAGCAAATTGCACCTAATCCGGGATAGGATTAAAAATTCAAAGAAAATACAAAAATTGCATATTAATAATTTAGTTGTAATAAAACTAAATATAAGTAAAATAATTAGCGCAAAATTTGTCATTAAAAAGTCACTAAATAATAAAAATTGTATAATTCCCGATTTATTAAATACAAAAACAGGCCTATTAATAACTATAAAATAACAAAACAAAAAAAGAATCATTAAAACCCTACTTCATAATTGGGTTTATTTTAAAAAAAGGACCATATTTCATCAACCTTCAAAGGAGAACCATACCTGTGTAAAGTCATAATCATTTTCACACCCTAACGACGCATGTGGTTGGGTAACTATTTTAAATAGAATGTGCATAAAAAATAGAATTCTAAATTAATACAGTCGTTTTTCGCGACTTCTTTTATAACAGTATTATTGTCTCTATGAATCAAATGAAAAACAGCTTAAATTAAATAAAAAACTATTATTTTAAAATGATAAAAGTAAAATTATATATTCTAATGAAAATTCTCCGAAATTGACCTGTTTTTGGTCAAAATCTGTAACCTGTTAATAAATCAACCCTTTTTAAAGTTTTTCCCGGCGGCGCACGGCACTGCCAGCTTCTATTCTATTTTAAATATTTAATGGGATCTATTTAAATCTCGTCTGAAGTATAAGTTATTTTACTAGACAGCCGATCTCCGTGAACCCTAATATAGTCATTTTTTTAACTCAGAAATGCAGCCAATAGATTTAGTTAATTATTTATTGAGCAAAATTAATTAAGGTAATTTGAAAGAAATCCTTTGTTTTACATTTGCATTAGAGCTTTTGTATCCTGATTAATTGACTAGGCATCAGGGATGTTGCAAAAGGAAAAATAAAAAGCGAAAAGCGAAATAAGCGAAACCAAAATAAAAAGCGAAAGGCGAAAAGCGAAAACGCGAAATTTTTTTGGGAAAATTTTGCAGGAGTCCCGGGCGGGAGTTTCAAAAATTATAACTTAAGACATAAATTAAATTGGTAAATCATTTTGACCTCGGCGGTGCCGATAGGCGCCGCTGGGAAAATTTTGAAAATTGGGTGTATTTTGGTAACAGTTTTTCACAAAAAATGACCAAATTTCTGATGCTTTTCGAGTTAAATTTTGAAAAAACATAGGCGAAAAAGGGTCCGGTGGTGCCGTTAGGCGCCACCGGAGAAAATTCTTGAAAATTATGGCTCATTTGTTAACAGATTTTCTCAAAAAGTGGTCAATTTTGTGTCCTTTTTTGAAAAATTTCAAAAGGTAGAGTGTCCGGCGGTGCCTTTTTTTAACCCTCCAAATAAGGACAAATTTTAGAAATAAGGACAATTTATGATTTTTGGTACATTGTGAAGATTAGTGAGATAATTTTTAAGAAAATCTAAGTTAAATGGTGTCCGGAGATATCGTTAGACGCCGCCGGATTTTTTTGAAATTTAAATGATTTAATTTTTGCTTTATATACTTTATTAATTGAGAATTTTTTTTAACGACAAACATTTTCTTTATGAGATTTTTAAGCATATTCAATCCGCTAAGTTTTACTTTAAGTTACTAATGGTCATCGTTTATACTTATTTTTTTCTGTAATTTTAGCTGTATATTGTTGTAGGTTTCAAAATAAATAAAATTTATTTTTTTATTTTATTTTGTTTTTTTAATACAAATACATTTCTTGAAATTCCTAATTTGTTCACACGATTTTTTCATAAAATGCGTAGCTGCTGTTATATTTAATATATTTTTTTAAATTAGGATTAAATTTTGAAAGCAGACTTACAAAAAATTATTGAAATCAAATTATTATTTAATTTTATTAAACGATAAAAATGTTTTTGTTATTTAAAAGAATTTATTTTTACCTTCCTTTGCATATATGCTTTACTTTTTTTTTTTTTGCATTCATGTATAAGTTAATATAATATGTTCACACACGATATTTGTATATTCAATTAATATAATTTTTTTAGAGGATTTTTTATTAATTAACATATTGCAATTGTATTATTAAATTACTGCGTTTTACGGTTTACGATCTTTCTCATTAATTATTATATTATTTTATTCTTTTTATTGTCTATTTGATCGTTTTACGAATAGGTATTTCAAATTATCTTATTCCCATAAAAGATTGATTATTATAAAAATCATTTAAATATCTCAAATTTTAACTTTTTTGTTATACAATTTTGAGAATAAATAATCTAAATAAAATATTAAATAAGCAACGAATAGAAAAATATATTTAAAATTAAAAAAAAGAAGAGGAATTTGGGGTACTAGATAATTTTTTAGGCAATTTGTATTTGCAAATTAAAATACGATGGCGATTGCGATCAGTCGCTAGGAATAAAGGATTATGAATGATTGATCATATGCCTTCATATTTTGTTTGTATTGAACTACTTTTCCTGCTATTTATAAGCAAAAGCCAAAAATAAATCGGAATTCCACTCCCAA
This sequence comes from Heterodera filipjevi, assembly GCA_039877585.1. Lineage (NCBI taxonomy): Eukaryota > Metazoa > Nematoda > Chromadorea > Rhabditida > Heteroderidae > Heterodera > Heterodera filipjevi. Next base: position 5,859,536 of record JBDPZO010000003.1, on the reverse strand, counting down.
AAACATCGGAAATCAGAAATCAAAAAAAAAGTTTTTCATTAAAATATCCTTTTCGCAAAAAAATTTTCTTCATGAGAACATAAAAAAAATATAATTTTCACAAACTCGCCGCTTCTGCCCACACTCTTTTTATAGCGCTAGAACTTTTCGACAGCGGACTTTTCGAAGAAGGACTTTTCGACAGTGGACTTTTCGACAGCGAAGGACTTTTCGACAGTCCTCAAATAAATTGAATATTTTAATTAAAATTTTTCATTGTTTAAATTAAATCATATTTTAACTTTATTTTTGTGAATTAATGAATTGTTTAAAAAAGAATATTTTATAAACCACTGGATTACAAATCGCGCTACTAATTTAGCAGATTTTAAAAGGCATTATTGGTTTTCGCATTTCTATGACCCATGAAGAGTTTTTCTTATCAATAATACGGAACAAATTATTTGTTCGCCCTTTTTTTCTCGACCTACAGCATTATCATTTTTTAAAACTAATTCTTGCTGTCGAAAAGTCCACTGTCGAAAAGTCCTAACATTAAATTATAAAATTTTCTGTCGAAAAGTCCGGCGCCCCTTTTTATTCCGTGCTGGGTCATTTCGTAAATTTCGCCATTATGGGCGTTTAGTAAATGCGCCATTTTTTACTGGGTTTCCGAACATAATTCGTCATATCGGAGGCGCAAATGTCAGCTAACCATGATCTATATTTGATGATTTACTGGTTTTATCGAAATTTATTTCGGGTTGATAAACCACCGGAAATGCTAGATTTGGGCTGAAATCAGTAAAGTAATCGGTAATGACTAACTACCGTTTCCGTTACCGAAAAACTGTATTTGCCGAACCTAGTAGAAAAAAAGAAAACTTAATAGATTAAAAAAAAGCAATTAAATACTAATCTTAGATATATTATGAAAATGAAATGACATTTAGGTTAGCGAAACTTCAGATTACTTCAAAAATAAGATTTTTTTTTTGCGTTTTCTTAATTCCGATTTCAAGCACATCTACATCTCATTAATGCCGGGAGGATTAGCAAAAATTCTTACCAATAATCGCATTGATGAAAAACTTAAAGACCCCAATTACGTAATTGATCTCAACGAGTGCAACTATTTAAAAAGGCTTTTAAAGAAATATGTGATAATAAAATTCTTCATAATCGTTTTTTTTCTTTAAAATTAAAAAAAAATAAATAACTTTATTATTTGCTACATATTATTTATATAAAGGGGTATTTTTCTTGCCAAATTACATCTAAATTCAATTAAAAAAACCATAATTAAATTAATTGATATTAGTTAAACTCTATTAGCCATCCAATATTAAAAAATTTGATTCAATAATTTATGAACTTTAGCCATATTAATAGATTCATATTTTGGTCATTGAGAATACGGCTCTAGACGAAGAATTGCACTGAAAATTTGCAACATTCACTTATACAACTTTCAATGACACTCTGCCTGAGACTTACTAATTTGCAATTGCTAATTTAAAACAATAGGATTTATTCTTTTTGTATTTAGCTGTATTAAAAAATTATCAAAACCCTCTCGATTAAAACAAAAAAAAATTTTTTTTTAATACAACAAAATGAGCAAAAGAATCTTATTTAAAAAAAATATAATAAAACACAACTAGAAATTGTCAATTATCTATTGTGAAAAAAAATGCAAAAAGAAAATTAATTATAGTTGAATAAAATATAAAATATGCCCTATTAATGATAATTATTTAAAAAGTCCCTACATTAAGTCAATAGGAACAACCCCGAATAAAAGATAATGGATAGATCTGGGGATCCTCCGCCACAACATGATAACTTTAAATTAATGCAAATAATTAAATATTTATTAACAGTAATAAATTTTTTTGGAATTAAGCAAAAAAGCTTAATCTAGTTTAAATTCGAGACTAAAAAAATTATGGCGAATTTTCGTCAGAAAAACAATAAAAACGGCTGATTATGAAACACACAGTGGCGGAATTTATGTAATTCTAGCATCCATATTAATAGATTCGAAAAAATTGGGATATGTGTTAGATATTAAAAGAAAGAAACCCCCCCCCCCCCAAAAAAAATATAATTTTTAAAAATTATATTATTATATCTAATAAAAAATAAAAAATAATTTATTCTTATAGTCCAATGGATTTTCTGGTTAAAAATATCGTTAAAAAATGTTCGAACAAATTTTCAAAAATAAATTAATCTTCGAAAATAAATTCTTTATATTTTTAAAATAATTAATTTGATGTGAATTTAGAAACAAAATCAATAGTTCAAAATCAAAGAAATGAAAGCTTTTGTTGCTCTTTTTCGGTTATACGCGCTTCAAAACTCGGCATTTGGGTACTCCAAAAGCAAAAATAAACAAAATCCAATCGAAATTTTTCCATTTTTTTTTTTGTAATTATTATTTAATTTAATTTGGATTCATAGGATTTTCTTACTTCCAATTTTAACTATAAATATTTAGTTTTAAATATATCTTGCATTTCTTGCACATGGCCATGTAATTTTCAATTTATTTATTTTTAATCTCGGAGTGTAGTTCGTTTGTCTGCGTTTCGTTTTTCGTAAATACTTACTTTAAACATCTTATGCACATAAATATTTTTTTGAATGAATACTTTTTTGATTCATAAATTTAAATGCCTTTAGAAATAATTTATTTTTTTATAGATTGCGCAAGTTTTTCTTTTAATGCGTAATTTATCATGATCCCTAGTTATTCTATTTCTGATTTTTCTACTTCTGCAACTTTCGTTTTTTAGCGGTTCTTTCTTGGGCAATATTTGTTTGAAATTGGGTTTTTCCTTTTTTGGTATTTGGCTTGAAAGGGTGATGGTTTTTCAATTATGATAATTATTTTAAATTAAACAAAAAATAGAAATTTATAATTCTTAAATATTTGGTTTTTGAATTTTAGTTTAATTTTTTAACAATTAATGACGAATTTTATTTTATTTGAGAATTCATTGGTGAACGAACAAATCTTCCTCCATTTCTAGGACGTTTAGAACAGTAAAATTTATGTTCCAAGTTTCTTGTACAGCGGGCACAACTTCGAACTGTTCAGCCGGCAATGACGAGGCAACGATGGCGACCTCTTGCTTGGCCGTTTTGGCTGGGAAAATGGCATCTCGGGGCGGGGGGCGCTTCGGGATGCGGCATTTCTTGCTGTCGGAGTCGGCCGACTTGGCGGCCTCTTTGATCTTCTTTTCCAGCGCTTCCTTCTGCTTCACCAGGGCGGCCAATTCATCTTGCAGCTGGGCCGAATGTCGATTGACTCGGCCAATTGTCGACGTTGTTCAAAGGGCACAGGCGGTAGGAGGAACGGGAGGACGGTGAGTAAGCGCGACGAGTCAATTTATTAACAAAACGAGAAGGGAAAAAGGGCGAGGGATGAAAGGGCGACGGTTTGTGAAATGTTAATGCTGAACAGCAAATCGAAGGATGAAAAAGCGACGTCGTCCGAAATAGGGGCAAAGGGCATTTTAACGATTGACTGAAGTGAGGAAAAGGGTCGGGGGTAATTGTCGTTTCCACCATGGTTGCCGCACTGAGAACAGCGAGGAAGAGGAGGATGCCGAAGGATATGCGCAAAGTGAGGGGGCCGTAGATGATCACTTGCTGGCCGATGCCAATTCGCCGCTCTTCTTGCGCTCCTTCATTGTCGTTTCCATTGGAGATGTGTACACTTATCTCCCTCGGGTTGCGTGGCACGTGATTCGTATCATTTGCGAGATCGAAATGAGAGGGCCGGGGCGAGGGGATGGGCGCACGCCGAAGCCACGGGGGGACGGGCGATGGTTCGGGGCAATCACTCGGACCAGCTCCAGTGGAAACAGGTCGTGGTGTCCGTTTCCACCGGGTTCCATAAGGCACGGGGCCGACGGGTGCCGTAGGACGATGCCATGGCGAAGACGAGCAAGTGCCGCCACAGTTGGTCCACGACGGCCACCGTTGTAGGCACCGAGCCGGTTTGCCGCATCTCGAGTCAGCTCCGTACCGTGCAACTGCACATTTCTCTCTGGCGGGTGGAAGTGCCGAGTCTTCAGCACGTAACCGCGTTGGGCCAGTCCTTGCACAATTGCCTGAGCGTCATTCCAGCGGCGGGTTGAAGTCGTAAGCGCCAAGCCCAAGCGATCGGCATCAATTTCCAGCGAATGGGCCAGGTAGGAGAGCAGGGTCACCATTGTTGACGGAAGCGAAGCGGATGAAGGAAGGGAAGAATTTTTTTTGTTGAATTGGAAGAATGGTGGTTTGTATGAAGTCGTGCTGCCTTTTATATGGAGAACTGGTCGGAGTCCTTGGCCTCTGATCGGTGGACTGGTGGCCAATTTCGGCTCGTAAACATCGGAATGGTTAGTCACAGGGCCACCAATTGCCTTCTCGTCAAAGAATTGCCAATTTTGTGGGAAAGGTCGAACGCTGAGCGAATGGCTCAGCCCTCCCCCCGACGAATTACAGGGCAACGGCCAAAGAACAAAGGTCATAAGAATGAGTCGGCTCGCAGCTCTCCACGTCCTCAAGGCAGGGTTGAAGCGCAGAAGGACGTAAACGATGAATAATGCCAAAGCAATTATTCCGATAGTGCGCAACCCATTGTGGAAGCCAAAGAGGAACCAAAAAACATCGGAGAAGTCGAAGTTCAAATCAGCGCACCACAGCCAGCAGGATTCATCGGTCTTGGCATCGGCGGAAAGAGATTCTCCCTGGACCGGCATTTGGAAGTGTTTTGGGACATAGCGCAAATGGCCGTTAATTATGAAGGGGTTCCTTCCGCCACTGCACTCGATGGAGCAATTGATGTCGACTTCGGCACGATTGAAGGACAAGCTCACATTGAGGATTTCCGGCGTTTTGCGACAGAGGACAGTAAACTCCGAGTCGTCAGAGCACCGCACATAGCCAAGGGCTGTGCCAAAATCGGTGTGGCATTGCAGTCGGAGATGAGCGCCGGCATGATAGGAGTAGCAACCGGTGAGGCTCTTGGCAACGGCGTGGCACTTCGTGAGGTCCTCTTCCGTAGCGATTCGAAGTCCTTCGAATTGGATGGAAAGTTGGATGGGCGCGTAGGTAACCTCGGAGAAGATTTCTCTTTTTTGGTTGCGCAGTAGCAAGTTTTTGAGTTGAATTGGCAAGCGTTTCTCTGGGTCAGCAATCTGTGGCTCGAGATTGACATCTCGGCACTGGCAGTTAATTTTTGCTGAGTCGTGATCGGGAAAGCATCTCGGACACGAATCCCATTTGAGTGTGCAGTTAAGACTCGTGGCATCGGTCTGCGTTGCGCACTGAAGGTCACTTTGCACTCATCGGTGAGTGCCATATTGGTGCCATCGCTGAGAAACTTATGAGCCATGATTGGTGCGGGGGCCAGGGAAGAAGCGATCGGTGTGATACTCAAGTCGTTCCAACGGAGTGTTATCCCTGGTGAGAGGGATACCGAGGGCTCTTCAGTGACGTTCCCATTAGCCGAAAGTTTGAGTGAGGTGTGCAAGTGGTACTCCCAGGTAGGGCAGGAGATCTGCTCGTACACGGTTTGAGAGTTGACGATGGCATGTGGGCGATAAAATATGCAGCTGGTTCCAGTATTCACGCAACCGCACCACCAAAATGAGCAAGATCCTGTGCACTTATTGTAGCCTGGGAATCTGCTCCATTCTTTCAGCTCCGGCACTTCACTTTTATTTCCAGTATTCACTTCCATACAGAAGTCGCCGGAACAACTGCCACGGCGGGGACATCGCTTGACGGATGCCGTGGCAATGTGATAGGATCTCAGCCACCTTTCCGATTTGGGCAGACAATGAAGCATCAGCGAACGCATTCGGATTTCAAGCGTGCCAAGTACTCGTTCATCGGGGTGGCGGAGGAGAAGACGAGCCGGCTGACCAGAGGGGAGGAGAGTAACCGTCGTTGAACTCTCCAAATGGCACACAGAGCCGGTGGCAGTCCTTTGGCACTTCTCGGCTGATGCGCTAATCGAGACCACTTGCCCATTCGCTTGTGATGACAGGCAGAACACGAAGAGAAGGAAGATAGTCGACTGCAGCCGAGGAAATGGGCGAGCTCGGTTCCGGTGCGTTGGTCGTCGGCGTGAATCGATCGCCCTTGGGAATGCAATGAGAGGGGTTTCGTCTTTCGGCACCCGTCTTTGATGTGGGCACAGACAGCAAAGAAGACGAATTAGAAGGGCGAAACACTGCTGCAGAATCCAGAACATCGTGACGTGGCATATTAGAGGGATGATCCAGAAGGCAAAGAGGAAAGTGAAGAAGCTGGCTCCCCCAACCAATCCGAATGTCACATCCGGCCGGCAGTCGGGGTTGGCTATCCGTTCGAGGCACAACCAGCAGTCAATGAGTTCACAGTCATCCCGGGCCGGGCATTGGACATTGCCGCTTCTCCTTCGGCCCTTCTTTGTCCAGTACGTCGCTTGGCAATCGTATTCGAAGAGTAGCTGCTCTTGGATTGTTGCCTCGTATTTGGCTAGCAGCTCAGGAAAGTGCTGGAGACGAGTGAGGATCGAGGACAGACGACGATAGGCCATGGCGAAGTTTGAAGGCAAATCCGGCGGGAAAGTCTTCCACGGCCACCCGACGGTGTACCGTCCATCCGCCAATCGCATAGTTGTCGCGTCAAAATTCTGTTGCGCGGTCTCGTCGTCGTTTTCGTGAGGGTCGTCTCTTATGCCAATGTTTTGGAGATCCCAAAATTGCCGTAGAGAATCGAACTCAGAGATAGGATCATCGTGGCCCAATTCCGAATTCGCTGGGCTCGGCGTATCCTTTTTTGCGGCTGTGGCACAAACAATCAATGCCATGACCGTTGGCAAATCCGCGGTTGGGCGGGTCGGCACTCCATCGCGTCCGCAAACCGTCGAACCGATGGAAGTGTTGACTTTGTACAATTGGGGCGATACCCGCTGAACTTCGCGCTGGATGCACAGTGCATATTGAGGGGCCTTCAGTTTGATGGGCTGCCGGGCATGGAACGGGTTGACTTCGAGTTGGTCATCTTGGAGCTTGGGTGGGCTTAGGTGCCGGACCAATGAGCTTTTGACCAATGTGACTTGCGCGCCCGGGTCAAAGAAGATGAGTGCATCCTTTCGACGGTTCGGAGCAGACTCAGAGAACACAGGTGCGCGAATAGCCATGAGCATGACGAGATGAGGAACCGAAGGAGAGACAATAGCCATAATTGGGCTTGCAGAGTTGTTCGGTTCCGAGGAAGAATCGGCGTCATTTGCAATGGCAGAAGACACCAATGGTTTGGCATTTTGACCGGCTCCGAACTTTGCTTTGGTTCTGAAACCGGGCTTCGGCTGCCGATGGCGAGTCGAAGTGCTCCCTTTGCCATTGGGACAGATAGCGAAATGATGCCGTTCTCTGCAAATTCGGCATCCCTGCTTAGAACGGCATTCACGCTGCTGATGTCCCTTGCGGAGGCAGTTTAGGCACCGTCCCTGCTGAATCAGGCTCCGTTTCCGTGCCTCAATGTCAGCGACTTTGCTGCAGTCGGCGACCCAGTGCTCGTCGGAGCAGAAAAGGCACTTCGGCAAACGCTTATCCATGTTGCCTCTGGCTGACTGCGCAACGGCGAAGACTCGCGCATGTTCGTTCCGTTCATTGCGTACGGGACGGTTCGGCCTTCCTTCCGGCCGGAAGCGCTGATGTCTGTCTCCCATGGCTTCTCGTAGGCATCGCTCAACTTCATCTCGTACTCCCACAACTTCGGCAAGTCCAGCCCGCAGTTGTGGTGTGCCCCAAGCAATCCCTGCAGCTCTTTCCATTTTGACCAGCTCGGAGAGCACGGCAGACGGAAGTTTGCCACGGATCACTTGGTACATGAACGGGCTGTCATCTGGCATCCCTAAGTTTGAGAGTTGCCGGCAGACCCGCTCCAATGTTTCGAGGAAATGCTGCAACGATCCGACGTTGTCATCGACGGGACGGAGGTTGATCACTTCCGCTTGAAGCGCCTCGGCAATTTTCCTCGGATCGCCGAAGAGTCGACGAAGTGCAGCAACGGCATGGGCATAATTCTCACCACCACGATATGCTGTCACGGCACGGGCAGCTTTGCCACGCAGGCAACCGTGCAAATAGTTGAGCTTGTCGACGGGGTCGAGTGGCACCCGGTCGACGGCACTTTCGAAGCTCTGCCAAAACGCAGGCCATTCCATGGGGTCGCCGGCAAAGCTCGGGAGACTGAGCTGTGGAAGCCGGGCCATAGGATGAGGAATACCAGCCGCAGCCGGCGGCTGGTTTGGCATAACAGGCACTGGCAGGTTCGGTATGTTCGGCACCGGCAAGTTCGGCATGTTCGGCAACGGCAAGTTCCCTAGGTTGGGCATTGGCACTAAAGGCGGAACGTAGCCGAGATTGGCAGCCGGCACCTGTAGCGGTGGGTTGACAACAGCAGCCGGCTGTTGCCCCACTACGGCATTATTGGCTGGTGGCACGACGGGCAATGCCAAAGGAGGGTGAACAGCAGCGGCTTGCTGCTGTCCTCCCGCCACATGGGCTTGGACAGGCTCGTCTGCGAGTTCATCTGCAATGCGTGCCAACGTCTCTCGCGCATCTTCCATCCAATCGGTTATGTGCCGATCGTCCCTTCTGAAGGCGGTGAAAAGCGCTTCTTCCGCCTCCCGTGCCGGGCCTTCCAGTCCGCTCATGATGGCACCCCATGCTTCCACTTCAGCCTCGACTCTCAACAGGACACGCAGGACATGGTCCCGTTCCTGTCTGAGAGTGTCGACGGCTGCTTCATCCAGTTCGTCCTCGCCGAGCAGGTCTTCGGCAGCGGTGACGTGCTGTCGAAGACGAAACAGAGCGGGGCCCAGCGCCATTCGGCATCGTGCAGAAGACATTATTACGCTAGCGGCACCACTTGTCGCACCGAGCGAATGGCTTGGGCAAAGGAGGGCGGGACAACGGGCACTTTGGGATGGGAAGGGCAAGCACGCGGACACAAGGGTGGGGAAGGACACGGGGAGAGGGGAGGGATCCGAGGGAAATGGGCGAGAGAGTGCGTGAGAACCGACACAGGCAGACGGTTAGAGGAACCAACCGAAAAGGAATAAAGAGAAAGATTTATTCAAAGGCAATAAATTAAATAGAAGGAAAATTAAGTGCAATAGTAAAAAACGGAAAGGTTTATAAGGAAAGAAATAGCGGAGGTGGAGCAATTAACATAGGAAATGAACAGATGAAATAGTAAATAAAAGATGAATCATAGAGCAAGAAATATATCACAGTGACAAAAAAGATGGAAAGACCACAGATTATAAGAAATAGAAATATCACAGGAAAAGAGAAAATGTCACCGAAAGGAAAGATTTTAAGAATAACAAAATTGATAAAGATTAATATATTAAAATTTTATAACAATTTCTTTCCCTTTTCATCTCTGTTCCATCTCCCTTTCTCCTTTTTCATTTCTTCTCCATTTTTCCTTTCTTTCTTTTTTCGTCGGCTGTGCCGACACCAAATGTAAGTATGACGGTTTTATTTCGGCGTGGGATCTTTTATGTGTAAAAATATTACGAGTAAATAGGGTAAATTGTTGATAAACTTCGAAAAATGCATTTATTTTTTATTAAGAGCAAAAGAATCTCATTTAAAAAAAATATAATAAAACACAACTAGAAATTGTCAATTATCTATTGTGAAAAAAAATGCAAAAAGAAAATTAATTATAGTTGAATAAAATATAAAATATGCCCTATTAATGATAATTATTTAAAAAGTCCCTACATTAAGTCAATAGGAACAACCCCGAATAAAAGATAATGGATAGATCTGGGGATCCTCCGCCACAACATGATAACTTTAAATTAATGCAAATAATTAAATATTTATCAACAGTAATAAATTTTTTTGAAATTAAGCAAAAAAGCTTAATCTAGTTTAAATTCGAGACTAAAAAAATTATGGCGAATTTTCGTCAGAAAAACAATAAAAACGGCTGATTATGAAACACACAGTGGCGGAATTTATGTAATTCTAGCATCCATATTAATAGATTCGAAAAAATTGGGATATGTGTTAGATATTAAAAGAAAGAAACCCCCCCCCCCAAAAAAAATATAATTTTTAAAAATTATATTATTATATCTAATAAAAAATAAAAAATAATTTATTCTTATAGTCCAATGGATTTTCTGGTTAAAAATATCGTTAAAAAATGTTCGAACAAATTTTCAAAAATAAATTAATCTTCGAAAATAAATTCTTTATATTTTTAAAATAATTAATTTGATGTGAATTTAGAAACAAAATCAATAGTTCAAAATCAAAGAAATGAAAGCTTTTGTTGCTCTTTTTCGGTTATACGCGCTTCAAAACTCGGCATTTGGGTACTCCAAAAGCAAAAATAAACAAAATCCAATCGAAATTTTTCAATTTTTTTTTTTTAATTATTATTTAATTTAATTTGGATTCATAGGATTTTCTTACTTCCAATTTTAACTATAAATATTTAGTTTTAAATATATCTTGCATTTCTTGCACATGGCCATGTAATTTTCAATTTATTTATTTTTAATCTCGGAGTGTAGTTCGTTTGTCTGCGTTTCGTTTTTCGTAAATACTTACTTTAAACATCTTATGCACATAAATATTTTTTTGAATGAATACTTTTTTGATTCATAAATTTAAATGCCTTTAGAAATAATTTATTTTTTTATAGATTGCGCAAGTTTTTCTTTTAATGCGTAATTTATCATGATCCCTAGTTATTCTATTTCTGATTTTTCTACTTCTGCAACTTTCGTTTTTTAGCGGTTCTTTCTTGGGCAATATTTGTTTGAAATTGGGTTTTTCCTTTTTTGGTATTTGGCTTGAAAGGGTGATGGTTTTTCAATTATGATAATTATTTTAAATTAAACAAAAAATAGAAATTTATAATTCTTAAATATTTGGTTTTTGAATTTTAGTTTAATTTTTTAACAATTAATGACGAATTTTATTTTATTTGAGAATTCATTGGTGAACGAACAAATCTTCCTCCATTTCTAGGACGTTTAGAACAGTAAAATTTATGTTCCAAGTTTCTTGTAGGGATTTCTATTTTAAATAATTTATGGAATTTTAAACATTCAATTGCGGGTTTATTCCAAAAGAATCTAATTTTTTAAATTTTGCATCCTGCCTTTCTTTATTTGTGGCCGTGGCATTTTTTTTAATTTACTTGCCTCTTTTAATCGCAACCTGATAATATTTTTATATTTGTGTTGATTAATAATGTTTTATATCGATTACAATAATATATTTCTGCTTTTAAACTTATTCATGAAAAGTGCCAAATTTGAGCACCAAATGTAAGTATGACGGTTTTATTTCGGCGTGGGATCTTTTATGTGTAAAAATATTACGAGTAAATAGGGTAAATTGTTGATAAACTTCGAAAAATGCATTTATTTTTTATTAAGAGCAAAAGAATCTCATTTAAAAAAAATATAATAAAACACAACTAGAAATTGTCAATTATCTATTGTGAAAAAAAATGCAAAAAGAAAATTAATTATAGTTGAATAAAATATAAAATATGCCCTATTAATGATAATTATTTAAAAAGTCCCTACATTAAGTCAATAGGAACAACCCCGAATAAAAGATAATGGATAGATCTGGGGATCCTCCGCCACAACATGATAACTTTAAATTAATGCAAATAATTAAATATTTATCAACAGTAATAAATTTTTTTGAAATTAAGCAAAAAAGCTTAATCTAGTTTAAATTCGAGACTAAAAAAATTATGGCGAATTTTCGTCAGAAAAACAATAAAACGGCTGATTATGAAACACACAGTGGCGGAATTTATGTAATTCTAGCATCCATATTAATAGATTCGAAAAAATTGTGATATGTGTTAGATATTAAAAGAAAGAAAACCCCCCCCCCCCAAAAAAAATATAATTTTTAAAAATTATATTATTATATCTAATAAAAAATAAAAAATAATTTATTCTTATAGTCCAATGGATTTTCTGGTTAAAAATATCGTTAAAAAATGTTCGAACAAATTTTCAAAAATAAATTAATCTTCGAAAATAAATTCTTTATATTTTTAAAATAATTAATTTGATGTGAATTTAGAAACAAAATCAATAGTTCAAAATCAAAGAAATGAAAGCTTTTGTTGCTCTTTTTCGGTTATACGCGCTTCAAAACTCGGCATTTGGGTACTCCAAAAGCAAAAATAAACAAAATCCAATCGAAATTTTTCAATTTTTTTTTTTTAATTATTATTTAATTTAATTTGGATTCATAGGATTTTCTTACTTCCAATTTTAACTATAAATATTTAGTTTTAAATATATCTTGCATTTCTTGCACATGGCCATGTAATTTTCAATTTATTTATTTTTAATCTCGGAGTGTAGTTCGTTTGTCTGCGTTTCGTTTTTCGTAAATACTTACTTTAAACATCTTATGCACATAAATATTTTTTTGAATGAATACTTTTTTGATTCATAAATTTAAATGCCTTTAGAAATAATTTATTTTTTTATAGATTGCGCAAGTTTTTCTTTTAATGCGTAATTTATCATGATCCCTAGTTATTCTATTTCTGATTTTTCTACTTCTGCAACTTTCGTTTTTTAGCGGTTCTTTCTTGGGCAATATTTGTTTGAAATTGGGTTTTTCCTTTTTTGGTATTTGGCTTGAAAGGGTGATGGTTTTTCAATTATGATAATTATTTTAAATTAAACAAAAAATAGAAATTTATAATTCTTAAATATTTGGTTTTTGAATTTTAGTTTAATTTTTTAACAATTAATGACGAATTTTATTTTATTTGAGAATTCATTGGTGAACGAACAAATCTTCCTCCATTTCTAGGACGTTTAGAACAGTAAAATTTATGTTCCAAGTTTCTTGTAGGGATTTCTATTTTAAATAATTTATGGAATTTTAAACATTCAATTGCGGGTTTATTCCAAAAGAATCTAATTTTTTAAATTTTGCATCCTGCCTTTCTTGTACAAGTGACCACGGGGGCACGGGTCCAGACCCTGCCCCAACTTAAAAATTACATCTTTTTTTTTTGGCTTTTTGTTGCATTAACCTATTTAATTATTATTATCGATGAGCATTTTAATTGAAATAAATCGTTTACTGGCAAGCGGATTCCAACTTTCGGTTTTGTTCTCAAACCCAACACACTACCACTTGGCCATGAACGCAATATGCGAAAAAGAATAAATGTTGTTTATATACCCAAAAATTGCGTTAAGGTTTCGGAGGGCATGGGTTCAGACCCCTGCCCAATGTGAAGCCTTAAAAGGTATAAAAGACAAACGTTTTTTATTAAAACGACAAAAACATGTTCAACGCGCCATTTACATTAATTTTGTCTGGGGCCACAGGAAGTGATAAAACGCAGTGGCTTTTAAAACTTTTAAAACATCATAAAGAGCTGGTTGAACCACCCCCTTCTAAAATACTATATTGTTATTCTGAAATGAATGATTCTGTTATGGGACTGATGAAGGAAGGAATTGAAACCCATAACGGAGTGCCAAATCAAACGCTGGTTCAAAGTTTACCAAAACCGTTGCTATTAATCCTTGATGATTTGATGTTGAATGTGAACAATGATTTTTTGGATTTATTATTCACCCGTGGTTCTCATAATTGGAATGTAAGCGTAATTGTTGTTACGCAGAGCCTTTATGGGCGCAACATTCGCACTGCGAGGGCCAATAGCCATTATTTGGTCCTTACACGAAATCCCTCGGGCCAGCTCCAAGTCCGAACGGTAGGCGCACAGTTGTTTCCCAAAAGATTAAACTATTTTATGGAGGCATATGCAGATGCAACTAGCGAGCCTTTCAGCTATTTGGTGATAAATATGCATCCAAATGCGCCGGAGGCCGAGCGGCTTACTACGCGCATTTTTCCAGGGGAACAGCGTGAGATTTACCTTCCAATTGAATAGATTAAAGGGTATAAAAGGATGAGAAAAAGTAGCTTGTCACTACAATGTACGAGTTTAGTCCATATATAAAAGAGAACACAGAGTTTTTTAAAAACATCGCCTCAACTAAATCGGAAAAAAAGATAAGCAATTTGCTAAAAGGAGCAACCGCAGAACAAATACTTGCTCTTGTGGAAATTTGTGCTAACATATTGAAATTCAACTTCCGTCTAAACAAGCGTCAAAGGAGAAGGCTAGCCGAATACGCGGACTTTTACCGCGCAATTGCGCGCTCTCGAACCGAAAAAACTGCACGGAAAAGATTACAGGAGGGAAGCGGCATTGCACTTGGTGCTATAATAGTTCCAATTCTCAGTGCATTGGCTCAACAGTTGATAACAGATGAAGTTGACGTTATACAAAATCGGCGCGAAGTGCCCTAACTCGACAATAAAACAGAGAAAGACCCCTATGTTATAGTGCACAGCACTGGTTTCTTAAACTATCTGACTCTATTTGGCGTCTTTACAAAGTTTTTGACCAAATTATTCTGAGTCTGATAAAGCCGAATTGATATGGCAAGAAAATAAAAATGTACGGATAGGATCAGCAAGACATTAGAACAAAATGACAAAGCTTTAGAAGAAGTAAGAAATTTCACTTCCGAATCGAGAAGAACTCATTTTCAAATTTTAGAATATGAAGTATGGGGAAGGTATAAATAAAAAAATGCCATAGATATATAAAAAATGGGGGTCGAATAATTGAAAAAAGTTGCCAATTAATTCGAAATTTGGGCATAAAAACATAAAATGATTTTATTTTAAAAACCCTATGATTATAAATGCAGAACAATTGAAAGAATTCTTTCAACAATAATTGAGGAGAGTATAAAAGAACAAGCAAATTTTAAAAGCATTTTAAAAATCTCTTTGGTGTGAATCTTTTTGTCTTCCCTCAAATTCCCCAGTGAAACACAGTAGATCTCTAGTACAAAAAGTTTTGGCCAAAGAAGAATTTATTCACTATTTTATCCTTTGGATGATGTTATAACTTTAGAAATTACAATAATTTCTATTCCAAATGTCTACAATAAACCAAGAAATTATTTTTATAAAAAAAGAAGTCGAAAAATATGGAAAATTGTTAGAAAATTCTTAAACGCTCAGATAATTTAGTAATTTTTTCTAATACCCTTTTTAGTTATGTAAAATACTATTTTTGTAGCTTTTAGGTGCCCCAAACATAGAAAATTTATACTTTTCTTTTTAGAATTGGTAACAATATCCAACAAATGCCAAAAAAATTAGGAGGTTTACAGAACATGGCATAGCTATGCAAAAACTAGAAAGGTGTTTTACAAACCCATCTTGGCAGGTGTCAAAGTGCTGAAAAAATAGCACAGGCAGTACTCAACGAGTTACGGGATACCGTAACCAAATTAAAACTACCGATTCGATGTAAAAATGTTATACTACAGAATTAGATTAACAGCAGTTAAATATTTGTTTCAAGCGAAAAGGAAGTTTTTTATAGCCCTTTTAGAAGAAATCCTTCGAAAGTCAACGTACGGGAAAAATTGAACCCACTTCAGGCGGTTTACATAAAAATAAATCTAAAATTTTATAATTTATTTTTTTTTTTTTTCGCACATGCAGGCAATTTTACTATCATTTTTTTCTTTTTTATGACGCAAAAAAAATTGAATGACCTTTTTTTCCATTCGCGCAAAAAAAATCACTTTGATGTTCCACTTTTTTACACATAATTATTGCGTAAAATGTAATAAATATTTTCTGTCCCTTAGCGTAAAAAAACATTTACGCCGCATTGTATGTTTAATTTTGAAGGACATTGTGTAAAAAAACATTTGTGGGACTATTTTTTTACCTATAAGGGTTTTTGTGCAATAAAAGAATTAAGAACTTGTTTGATGGTGAATGTGTTGCGTTTTTTTCACCGTTTATGTGAGCAAAAACCATTATTACCCTATCTTGTACCATAAATGTAATAAAAACTCTTTATTGGGTGAAAAATTTTTCAATAAATAGGAAACCTTATTTCCAATAATTGTGGCACCTACAGGCATGTTTCATCTTCTGGGCATACAAACGGTTGGTTTTTTTATATGTGAAAATTTAAAACATAATAGATTATGCTCGTTTACTTTGGGCCGCTATTGCCTAATGCTCGCTTCTCAGCAATAAATATTTTGAATCTGCGATGATCGGAGATGGGTAAATTAAACATATATTTCAAGAGCGATGAATTTTTTGGATTCTGAAATATTTTTATTGTTTTTTTTCAAAAAATGCATTAATTTTAGAAAGCGTATATATAAATTATAATTTAAACTTTAAAGCACATGGGGAATTGGGCTTAGTCATGCCCCCTTGAATGCCCGGAATTCGTGGGATGGACACCATCATCATATTCATATGAATCGGGCGGCGAGATCCTAGGCTTTGAGCAACTGGCGGCCCAGCGGTGCTTCAAACATATCCGTATTCTGACAACGACATTGTTGGATGTGGGTTCAATTTTGTAACGATGAAGCCATATTCACCCTCAATGGTGAAAGATTGGTAAATTTAATGTGAAACCCAATTTTATAATAATTTTTTAGACACTTCCGGATTGATACTGGGATCGGACAGCCTTATCCTATCGTTTCTCTAATAGGGAGAACTCTTCAGCTGAAGCAAATTTTGGGCCAATCTTTATGTTTAATTTAAGAAATGCACTCGAAGGATGAAAAAAAATCTGCCTATTGTTGGTTTAAATTTTGTTGAAAATTTTTATGTTAGAAATAAAATGTAATCGGAAGTCTAATGCAGATATTATTTTTGGTTAATGGCTTAATCAATAAACATTGTTTTCTATTTTAATTATTCTAAATTTTTCTTACTAGGTATTATTATTTATCAATTTTTATTTGTTTTTCTATTTTGAAAAAATAGCCAAAAAAAATTAAATGAATCGATTAGAAAAGTTGAATAACGTTTAAATAAGATTTATTTAATATTTAAACATCGAAAAATATACTTCAAATGATCTATATAAAATAGAAAATACCATTGAAATTATCAGCAATTTGTGTTCGTGAAAAGCCTGTAGATATATGCGCTCTTTGGGCAAAATTGACAGCGGGTGCTCGCGCCCGCTGGAGAAATTGACAGCGGGTGCTAGCGCCCGCTGGGAGAAATTGACAGCGGGTGCTAGCGCCCGCTGGGAGAAATTGACACGGGTGGCGAGCGCCGCTGGGAGAAATTGACAGCGGGTGCTAGCGCCCGCTGGAGAAATTGACAGCGGTGCTAGCGCCCGCTGGGAGAAATTGACAGTGGGTGCTAGCGCCCGCTGGGAGAAATTTAATTTAACATTGTATTATTTATCTGGTAATAATTTTTAGTGCCAATTTAAATATATTTTTATTAATTAGTACTTTTTTAAGAGGTTAATATTTTTTTCACATAATTCTCATATCGAGAAATTTATAAATAATAAACATATTTTGAATATCTTTTACCATTTAATAATTTGTTACCTTGTCCCTCATTTATTTATAAATCCATGGTTTCTAGTAAATGTCTCCATAATTGAATGAAAAAACAAGTTTTTTCCCGCGATGTTTTCGCATAAGTTGTGATTATATGGACACATCTGTGTGATGGAATAATTGTTGAGCATTTTTAGGCAGTGTTTGTTTCCGATTTATGCAATCAAATGATATAGCTTTATTTCTGTTTTCCGTCAATGTTTGCTCAAAAAAAGAATTATATTAAATATTGCAAAAAAATAAATCGTTGTTAAAGATTTTCAGTTTTCAATAATAAAGATAAAATCTTCCCGCTTTTTTCATATTTTGTTTCGATTTTATAGCTAATCCCACCCTCAATATTATGATGAATGCAAATATTGCGCCAGATAATTACAAATATTCCTTTCCGGTCCCAACTTTTGGGTATGATGAATTATTTGATGACTTCGACTTTTTAATGAATAATTTGGAATCCAATTTTCCATTCGTCCATAACACGGGAGCGCTGTTTAACGTCAGTCCTGGTTTTCCGCGTCTTCCAAAAATTCTTGACCAGAATGAAAACCAAATTGTTAACCCCATATTTTTCTTAGATTACACTCTGTTTATACGAGCTTTATTTCTGTTTTCCGTCAATGTTTGCTCAAAAAAAGAATTTATATTAAAATATGCAAAAAAATAAATCGTTGTTAAAGAATTTTCAGTTTTCAATAATAAAATAAATCTTCGCTTTTTTCATATTTTTGTTTCGATTTTTAGCTAATCCCACCCTTCAATATTATGATAATGCAAATATTGCGCCAGATAATTACAAATTTCCTTTCCGGTCCCAACTTTTGGGTATATGAATTATTTGATGACTTCGACTTTTTAATGAATAATTGGAATCCAATTTTCCATTCGTCCATAACACGGGAGCGCTGTTGTTTAACGTCATTCCTGGTTTTCGCGGTCTTCCAAAAATTCTTGACCAGAATGAAAACCAAATTGTTAACCCCAGGTATTTTTCTTAGATTACACTCTGTTTATACATATGGAAAATAATTGTTATTTTTACATTTAATTCATATTTTATTATTTTTTTGACATTTTAAGTGAATACATGTTTCAACAATTTGCACGGCTGCCTTTTTGAAATATTGCCGGCAGAAAATTCATCGAATGATGGACAGTCTCTTAATCAATATCTGTATGAAAATTGTGGCGCAAATCAATTTGAAAATGTGTGCTTGATGCAATCGAAGCCGACTTTGGTCAAGCATGTCTAGCTCAAACATGTCAAACAAAATGTATTATCTACATGAAATCAGCGTGAACACAGATCCCCAAAGTATCGATTGGCGAATGCTTGAATGTTTGCCCGAGAACTTTCACCTCGTTTTCGGAGAATCGAAGGCATAACCGTGCCGTTTTGGTATGTAGGACGCCGTGCGACATTCGCGACCCTTCATTTGGAAGATTTAAATCTTCGCATTATCAACATTAATTACAGCGGAACAGCTAAAATTTGGTGTTAATAATTAATTCGTTATTTTTCTTAATATATATAATATATATAACCTTATATACATAATTAATTTTAATTAATCGTTCGGGATATGTGTAATACTGTAAACATACTGTTATTTTGGGTTTTTAATCGCTTTCTCATCAATTTTTTATCTTATTTTACAGTGTTGATATACATTCCGGTCTACTCAAAAGGTTCTGATTTTAGCCCTTGTTCTTATGACTTTATCAAAAAAAAATCCAAAAAATAAGCCTTTTTTTCGGTTAAAATCCAATACCAAATCACCCCCAATGAGGTTTAGAGCGATGTTAACGATTCGGGAAAACATGCCGCTTTATTCGGTGTGTACTGAGTATCTTCGGCACAAAACTTTTTTGTTCTCTCCGGGCCTTTTGTCGAAAATCGGAGTGCCATACTTTCGCATAGTTCAGCAACCTGGGCAGGGAATTGTCACCCTTGAAGCTGCTGCGCATCAGGTGGTTAATATGGGGCCCTCGGTTGCTCTAGCTTGGAACTGCGGGACGCGAACATGTTAAAATACGCCAAGCTGGCGAGCCACTGTGCTTGTTTACCATCAACTGTCCACATGAACATCGAAGACGTCTGCCGTGTTTTTCTTCTAAATGGGGCTGAAAAAACGATGAAGAACTTCGTCAATTTGGGAGCAATATCAACGTGGAAATGGCTGTGAGCTCTATGAATCTCTGAGGGACCGCCGTTTCCTTCATCTATGGTCTACGCACCCGAACTCCGCGGCCTTTAAAATATATTAAGGTGGAAACATATGTTTCAAAAAAAGACAAAAAATTTCAGGTTAATAATTTTTGGTTAAAATGCACCAAAGAATCAGCAACGCATTTACATATAAATGTTGTGAAACAAGCCGTTGTCGGGTGTCGTTATTACTGCGAAAGGAAAATGGGGTATATGAATGGGGCACTTTTGGTAGAAATCACACGCACAATGCGCCTAGTTATGAACCGAAAGATGATCAATGATGGAAATCGTTCCAGAAAAAATATTTGTAATTTTTTTGGCAGGTGTTCCGTCTTTGGAGTTGTAATTGTATATAAAATTAATGTTGTGTTTTTCGATTTTTATGAATATTTGATATTATATTTTCATATGGTTTCCCTTTATTATGCAATGAAAGATTTTCACATGTTCTTCCACATGTTTATTCGTGTTTTCATGTGGGTTTCGCCTGTTTTTCACTCTTTTCACCTGGGTTTCACCCGTTTTCATATATTTTCACATGTTTTCACCGCACGCACGCGCGCGCGCACACACACACACACACACACACACACACACACACACACACACACACACACACACACACACACACACAACACCCACACACACACACATACACCAACCCCCACACACACACACACACACACACGCCACAACACACACACACACACACACACACACACACACACACACACACACACACACACACACACCACACACACACACCACACACACACACACACACACACACACACACACACCACACACACAATACACACACACCCACCACCACACACACACACACACCAAACAACACACCACCCAACACACACCCACCCCACCACACCACACACAACACACACACACACAACACCCACACACACACACACACACACACACCACACACACACACACACACACACACCACACACACACACACACACACACACCCACCACACACACACCACACACACACCACACACACACACACACACACACACACACACCCACACACCACACACACACACACACACAATACACACACCCACACCCACACACACCACACACACACAAACACACACACAACCCACACAACACAACCACACACACCACACACACACACACACACACACACACACACACACACACACACACACACACACACACACACACCACACACACACACACAACACACCACACACACACACACACACA
>JBDPZO010000003.1:5749007-5838551 GCA_039877585.1 Heterodera filipjevi | reverse complement strand
CATTTTGTCCAAAAAATCACGTCTTCATAAATAAAGTAAAAAGAAAAAAAAATGAAATATACAAAAAAGATGATTGCCATACCAGAGGTGAATAATAGCGCTCATAAATTTATTAAAGGGAAGCGGCGGGACTTCCGCTGCTGATCCGTACAGGATGAGAGGCGCTACTTGATGCGCAAATCCAAAAAAATCTGAGTGACTCAAAAACTGGTGCCGATATTAATGAAGCGCCATTCTTGGCTGTACAAGCGCAGACACCAGATTAAAGACTTGATTGACAATAAGCCGCAAAAAGTAATTGTCGAAAGCGCGACGGTTTCTGCACCCCAATGTTGCACCATATATGGAATACAAAAAGGGCTATCTTCTAGCGCAATAAACCAGGAAACACACTGAAAACGGGCAACTAATTGATAAAAGAAAAAACAGAAAAAACGCGTTGAAATAAACTTAACAGACACAAGCGATGGTGGGAACACGAGCAACCCTTTTGCTACAAGCAAAGCAGAGACAACTACTCCTCTGCATCTGATAGATCTGAAACTGCGCGGGCGTAAAGACACCGTTGCTTAATAAGTTTCAGTGCTGCTGCACTCAGAACTAGTCCCAAAAATTACAACAAAATGACATTGTCGGAAAAAATCTTATTAAGACGGATTGATGTAAAAAATGGAGAAATTTTGACAAATTTCAACAAAGGAATTACCGGCTCTCATTACTGATTCTTTGAAATATTTATCTGGTCAGGCAGAAGAAGGGCCCCGTGGCCATCGTTTCTTCCTTCAGCGCATGACAAAGGCCGAGAGATGAAATTTTTCATTCGGCACGCGAAAACTCAGACGGAGAAGGTAAGCGCAGAAAAGCACAACGCAAAACTCCTGGCGGTAAAAAGAAAAAAAACCAAAATCGGATGGTTATCTGAATTCATCTGCTATAAAACACCTGGCTATACCGAACGGTACAAAAAAACTCGTTCAAACCTACATTATGGGCAAATTTTAGCTTCTCCTTTTGATAAATTGTTAGAGCAGATATATTACGATTTACATCTCTCGGCCGTTATGCAGGCATGAAAAACGTATGGCAGGAAGCGAAAAAGCGCAACCCGCACATCACTTTACAAGATGTTCAAATTTTCTGCACCGCCAGCGGACATACACTCTGTTAAACCTCGTCGTAACACTTTTCCAAGGCTTAAAACAGTACCTAGCGGTCTGCATACCGATTGGCAATGCGACTATGCATAATGGACACTTTGAAAGAGCACAACGACGGATACCGTTACATTTTGGTAGTATTGACGTTTTGAGTCGACAAATTAATACTGCTGATCGAGTCAAAGAAAAGCGAACATATGATAGAGGCGTTTGAAAAAGTTTTCAAAAAGCGGTGTTTTACCGAATAAACTGTACAGCGATGCTGGGCTCGAATTTCAACTAAAAAAATCTTGAAATGAGGCAAAAGGAACTAATCAAACATGTTGATGTTCAGTCCTAATTTGCAGCTGGCGTTGTGGAGAGGGCAATCGTACGCTAAAAACAACGTTATACAAATATTTTAGTGAGAACAACACGCTCAGATGGGTGGACATCCTTTAAAATTGTGCATAATTTGAACAAAACCGTAAATCGAATTACCGGTGAGTCCGGCATCTGTAATTTTAAGAATGCACCAGCGTTGAGAGAAAGGCTATATAAGGGCAGAGCGTCCCGAAAAATCTCAAATCACGTGCTGCCAAATTCAAAACTGGTGACATAGTAAGATTAGCAAAGAAAAGGACAATTTTCAAAAGGTTATTATCCCAATTTCACAGACGAACTTTTCAGAGTCATACGTGTGAATAACACGATCCGTCCTATATAGATCCGTGATTTGACGGAGAAGATATAAAGGAATTTTTTACGACCAAGAACTTGTTAACACCACAGATAACGACGGCACACATCGTGCTGAAGTGCTCAAGTCCCGAACCCAACGGAATAAGGAATATTTAGTGCGCTGGGTTGGTCTGTCCGACAAACATAATAGCTGGGTACGTTACACTGATCTTGTGACGCGACGAACAACTACTGCCTGACAACTTTCACATTATTTTCTAATATGGAAGATTTTATATTGTACTTCCGTCAACACGCCAGCGCCGGAAATAAGGCGTCCCGTTTTACTGTTAGACTCCCGCATACTTTAGAGTTGACTCAAAATGGTCTGTAGCATTATCCTCAATCATTTATCCATATTCGTTTCCGTCGATCAGCGTTGACGAAGACGACTCTGTGTTCGTCAAACTTATCAATCCTGTTTACCGGAAAGATGCTGAAAGTCCTCAATTGAAGCACAAAAATTCATAAGTTTGTCTATTAAGATTCCCATGTCCAGTTTCAAAGTGTGCGTGTCTTACAAAACGCTGAACAGATAATCCAAAATGCTTATGATCAAAGTTGCGCCTACTATGGACACTCCACCAAATTGGGACCGAAGCTCCTCTCCAGAAAAGATTAAACGGCAAAATGCGGGGCCAGAGAAAGAAATAGGGGTCAAAGAAGTGGAAAATTTTTTCAATCAAAACCCACTGGCTACTGGGAAAAAATTGCGGATCTCCGTACAAGTTTAATTCAGCTCAAGGCTCGGGAGAAGAAAACCGCTAGTGAGCTGAATTTAGCCAAAGATGAAGAAAAAAAAGTGACTCTTTCGACAGAGCTGAACATTTTCCGCTCTCGGCTAAGTTTATGAAAGAACTTCTGGGGCTCATTGAGGAGGAAGCCAGAAAAAGAGATGGCGAGCAAGAAGTTTATTAATGAGCAAAGACTTATAGACCGGTTTCTTCAACGGCACCCCTGATTATCGAGAACAGCTGGATGATGGAGACCTCTTACATCCGAGATGTTTTAGATCTGCAAACAAAGATGCGAATACGAAGTGTAACGATGTGAAAGAATTAGTCAGCTTAATGCGGAAACGGAAAGAATGCGAATCGCTTAAGCTTTTTCAGAAAGATTGACATACTGAATAACGAAGCGCTAAAACGTGATGAGCAACGTCTCAAGGAGTATGAGCGGACGAGTCATGAGCAGAATTTGTCCTACGTCGAAGATTTTTTAAAGTAAATCCCACCGGCTATTGGCAGGCAATTCATAAAATTATGCAGACCTTCAGCGTGAGTACATAAGAAACACAATAAATGCTGGTATTAGCTCAAGCCTTGCCCAAGTACGATTGATGAAGAAGGAAACTTAAACGCTGTCACTCAAAGCAACTCTTCTTCTTTCGACAGACGCGCACGTTAACATTGAAAATTCAAGTAGAAAAATGGTCATATGAGCATGTTTCGCAAAATAGCTGAACCAATCAGCGATAATAGTAGCCCACCTTTGGATGATTCACCATCGTTCGAGCTTGTTAGATGCATGGCGATGATGCTAATGATGATGATGGTGTCGATAAACATGGGCATTACGAGATTCTCCTCAAGCGGCTGCCCTATCATCTAACGACCCAAAACGTCTTGCTGAGGAAGCAACACTAGGCCTGGAAACAAAAACAAAAAAACATAGAACAATATCGCTGACCGTGGAGCAAATGGTCGATGGAACCTATGCGGAGCAAAAACGGCTACAGGAAAACTGAAAAAAGGTGAACAGCAAAGAGAACAGACGCATCGAATTGAGAATCGTATACCTACAAACCAGCTGATTGAGGAGGTATTGCGCGGAGAGCATGGGTTATTAACGGTCAGACAACGGGATCCAAGATGGCAGCCCAATTTGTGTACAATGAAATGACACAGCGGTTCAATGTTAAAATGGGGCCAGGTGTACTTTACGTTGACCTGAGCAAGCAACTGTCGTATGTGCTTGCTTTGCCCAAAACACGCATTTACATAATCAGTCGGCCAAATACCCACCAGATTTGTCTGGAGGCGTAAGAAAATTGTACGTTTACGCACCTAAACTGGTTGAGACTCCATCATTGGAGACCGCATGGCTCCGCGCCTACGAGTTGTCAATGTTTCCGGGACCACCTGGAATGGACATGCCAGGTTATAACCAACGAAATTTTTCATTCTCTGCAAACAAACGCATTTCCGAAATTAACATTGAAATTCAGACTGCGTTTGGACGTACGTAAAATTTGGTTGGGGAACTACTGTAATTACTTTACATTTTCGACAAAATTATTTTGAGAACCTGTTATTAGTGTTCACACGACGATGACGCACGTTGTTCAATCCTGACATCATTGATTGGTCTGCCTTCCTTGCGTTACAACACGCAGCAGAGGGAAGTGGTGAGCTGCAGTACTTTGTGGCAGCAAATTTCAGCGTGGAGGCGGTTCTGTTACAAAATATTTCCCGTTTCCTCATGCCAGTTGCTTCTAATCTGCTAAAATCAGCTTCAAAAGAAGGAATTTCTGCGGGAACCCGAGTGCTAGATGATCTTGCACAGGGTAAGGCACTTAAAGAAACGCTCAGATCACAAGCCAAACAAGGGCTCGAAAATTTGGCAGAAAAACTTCAGCAATGTGGAAAGGTCGTCCACATCAACGGCGACAAAAAATATGATGACGATGAGCAGCAGAAAAGGAAAAAACACACTTACAGCCAGCGGTGGGTATGGCAAGAGAAAAAGACAAAACTTTGACCAGTTAACATTCGCACCGTAGCTGCGTGGCCAATGACAGGAGCAACCGAAAAATCTATAAATAGGCTCGCTTAACTTCCTTTCCCTTTCCTCTATTTCATCCGATTAATTTACACATTACAATGAGCGTAATTAAAAAAATTGACAAAGACAGTGTGGAAGGTTTGGGAGGGAAGTCTGTCACTTTTTTCTCTTCACCTACCAATGTGCAAATAAGACCAATGTGCGAGAGTTGCTTCCCTTGTCGGCACTTAATCAGACTGGCCTTATTTGTTCCGCCTGTTCCGGCAGCCAATTTGCGATTTAGCAAAACCTACCTGTATCTGCTCACCTCAGTTGAGCGCAGGAATGAGCAGGGAATGGGTGTCGCTCAGCAGCGCAGATGTCTACGATAAACATGTGGGGTGTCATTCAAAATTTTGGTAGCAGCTTTATCCGCTCCTTGAATTATTTCCGGCGTTGAAGTTTTCGACAGTTCGATTTATTATCACTACCGAGACTACATAATGAAAGAGTTGGCTACTCTCAGGAGATACGCAAAGCATTTCACGAGCAGCAGTTTACTACTGACATGATGACCAACAGTGCAACAAACCGGGGTTTTACCGCAGGGTGCAACGTTTTGCAGACGGACAACAGTGCGAGACGATGTCAAGCTGAATTTGATTTGGCGCGCCAAAGCGCCCTTATGCTGAACACCCAGGATGTTATTTCACAATTCATCGGAACAACGATGCATTCTTGCTGCTCACTCCTCCAGTGAAAAGGCAGACGGAAGCTACCAAGAGAACACGAAAGACTATCGGATTCGTGTGCACGATATGCGTCTCTATGTTCGCACAGTGGACGTTACGCCAAGCTTAAACATGGCCATTAGCCGACAACTGGAGAGTACCTCGGCAAAATATCCATTGCGCAAAATGGAGATGCGTTCCATTTTTCTGGGCACCGGCAGACTGAGTTGGCACATAACGTGTTCACCTCAACCCTGCCTCGTCGTCTGATTTGCACCTTTGTTTCGACAGATCGTATTCCGAATCGAAAGTTGTCGCCCTATAATTTTGAGCACGCCAACGTGCGTGCCATAAGTGCTTAGGCGAACGGACAAGTTTTCCCAGCACGCCTTACCTGCTTTCCTTTGATGGTGCACAGCGCCGCTTTGTACCGCGCGTTTGTCGACATGTACGCCGGCCTGGGTCTGGATGACTCGGGACACAAAGACGGTATCCATCGGCATGCAGCGCTTCCTCAGAGGCTGGGCCTCTTTGTCATTCCGATGAGCTCAACACTTGAGACCGCCCGGATTTGAGTTGATTAACAAGGCACAATGCACATAAAGGTGCAGTTCGAACGGCCTATAAAAGCGGACGGCTATGAAATGCTGATCCTTGGCGAGTTTGACTCCGTGTTATCCATAAACCTGATCGGGTGCTGAGTACGGACGGAAGTGTGTGAAGAAGAGAGAGAATGCATACAATGAATTCTGCCCAAAAATTGCGCCCCACTAAGAATAAATTTATAGGTGTTTTCCCATCAGATAGAATACCGAAAGAGCCCCGTAAATTCCCGTATTGTATGGTCGTGAATACGGAAGAAAAGGAACAAAGGGGGAGCATTGGGTGGCATGCTATGCACAAAATCACCGAAAAGTAGAATATTTGACAGCCTAGGAGATCATCCAAATTCCATTTATCGGCATATCTCAACAAATTTAGTGAGGTCCAAATAACAAAGAACAATCCAATTCCCTACCTCGGATACAGTGGCCATTTTTGTATCTATTTTTTGGCAAGCCGTTGTTCCGGTGTCCCATACTGCACAGTGACCCAAACTTTACGCAAGACCAGGGGAATGGGCGATTACCTATCAGATGGTATGTCAGAAATTTGTTAATGGGACTATAAAAGCGAATTTTGTTTTATTAATATCACATGATTATTTTTTTTATGCGATGCCTGACTGCCGCCTTTTGGCGCTATAACATAATCTGTGGGCTCTCTTCTCTGCAAACGGAACTGATTAATGTGAATTTGACGGTGGTAACCAAAATTTCTTCGACACGGCATCTATGTAACCTTTGCAAAAAATTGGGCGATGGCTAAATACTTCTTTGGTTACAACCTGAACACCGCGTGCCTGATTGAGAAAGCCAGCGGGACAATGGATGGACCATTTCACTTCTGAATGTGCACACATTATCCAGTTCTCAGCGTGTTTTTGCCAACATAAAACACGGATGGACAACGCCTCTGGCCTGTTTTGAATACAAGGGGCACAGTTACACTTTTTTCGAAGACACCCTTTCTGCGAAATTGTCATCTTTCGCGGACAACAGCAAAAAAATGTCAGACTCTGGCCAAACACGGGCGCTTCATCTTTGATCATGTTTCCGGACATTTGTTTCAAATTGACCGACTGCAGAGACGAATCAATGAAATAGAGCTCGACTACCTTGAACAATGGTGGCGGCGTAAAAACCAATCGATGCCCACACAATAGTGAAGAGCAATTTTGTCGCTTTTCTTCCTCCAGACAAAAGCGATTTTACGCTGGTCGGCAGCCAGTGTATGTGATCCGTGACTATCGCATATACAAATATCACCTTAAAAACTATGCCGATGGATATGACGCTCTACAGTTTGTGACTAATTCAACCGACCACGCTTCAATTTTTTGTTTTTTAAACGACATGACGCCGGCGGCTTATTCACACATGTTCAAACTTCATTCTTTTGACACACACACACACACACACACACACACACACACCCACACACACCACACACACACACACCCACACACACCACACACACACACACACACACACACACACACACACCACACACACACATACACAATGATTTTTTTTAGCATGGTTAAAAGGGGGTTGGGATGGAGGGGGAGGAAATGTTGAAGGGAGGGGAATTTGGAACAAGATTTGTGGCCATACACTACTACGGTCCTCCTCCAAAATTGCATTGGACGCGTCAATGGGCAGTTAAGCGCGTTGAAAATTTAAAAAAAAATGAAGAAAAATATGAGTGCGATGGAAACCGTGTCCCGACTTTTGCGGTCCGACATTTGCGGACACAACATTTGCGGTTATGTCCAAAATTGGTTTCAAATTTATGTTGCATCAATTCCAAATGCCATAAAAGGATTTTAATGAAGTCAACCGCATTTTTAGCATCTTTGGCAATTCATTCGGGGGTTTTCTAATTTCATTGAATCTTTTTTTAATCTCCAAAAACGAAAATCTTGAACAAAATTTATATATTAGCATCTATTAAAGCTCTTTAAGGCATTTTGGATTGATGCAACATAAATTTTCAGATGCAAACCAATTATTTTATTTCTTTGGTAGAAAATAAGACTAATGAGTTCAGAAAGTTCTGGAATGGACATTTGCGGTCCAATTTTTGCGGCTGTGCCAAAATTAGGATTTATTTAAACGGCCCAAGACGATGAGAAAAATGCAAGCGGAATTGCCCGAAGGGACCTGAGGGGTTCGCTTAGGCTTCGAAGGGCCCGAAGTTAAATTTTCTTCTTTAAAAGCCATGGACTTTCCATTATGACCATGCACGGTCCCACGTACCTACTGGCGCCAGTGTTAAAAGCGCCGCTCCGGCGCTTTAACAGCCGACGTAGTCGGCTCGTTGACAAAAAGAGATTTCTTATCATTTAAAATAGATTGCATAAGATTTTTATTTTAAAAGGGTTCAAATCAATGATTACTAAATTACAAAATTCCTTGATCACTGTTTTAAGTTTTTAATCTAAATTAGCCTTTTTTTACATTTATAAAATTTAATTAGTCGAATTTTTACATTAGTATTGACCTTGATAGCCCGGCTTAGTTGCGCAAATTTTGGTAATTGAAGTTTTAATTTTTTAATTATTTTATCCAAAAAGCCCTTTTTTAATCTATGTAAATATTAAAAATTGTTCCAATTAATTTTATTAAGTCAATTGGATCGAAATACTAGTAATGTTATTTCATTAATTGATATAATTTAAATTAGTTAATTTATGACTTGAAAATTGGTAGATTTTTTTCTAAACATTTTTTTATTGGTTTTTCCGTTTTACCGTTATTGTTTGGATTTGGGTTGGGTTTCCACGTTTCTCTTTAGGATGGCTTTTAATTCTTCGAATTAATGAAGATTAGGAATCAATGGATACATATGATAGACGCTACGAATTCTTTCCACGCGTGACGTTGTACAACCATGGGTGGGAGAGGTACAGCTATGTTTTGGAGAGGAATATGATTTATTTTTCAAAATCGCGGATCAGAAGGCGAATTCGAACAAAAATTCGAAATTCATAATTCGCATGCAAACGATGTTCTAGGGGTTTTTGGGGTCATATGGCATCCGTTTTGTCCGATTCCGAATCCCGACCCCAATTCATAAAAAAAATTGATTTAATTCTCCAATTGTCATATAAAAACGACTACGACTACGGCGGCCAGTAGGTGGAGTCTGATGTTTGGATTTTTTTTAAAATTCGGATTCAATTGGTGCTGAGTCGTTTCCTAAAAACCGCCATTTTACAGGTGTTTCTACAAAAACTCTTTATAATAACTCCGTCAAATTATACCTTCTTAGTATGGTCCGACAGCTATTGGCTAGCTCTATTAGCTTACCAAGTTTCAAAAAATTTGATGGAGATCTAAGAAAGTTGTAGCCATAAAAATGAAAAAAAAGACGTATTGAAAAAAGGTATTAGTCAAGACTTTACAAAATCAATTTTTCTTAGTTTCTCAACTTTATTGTTTTTAATTTTATTAATTTTATAAATTATTCTTGGGTATATTATTAATTCATATAGAGATATAGTTTTCTTACTTAATTATATTTGAGATTAAAAAATGAATTACAATTTTTACTTTAACAAATCACTTTATTTAACGCCCAGAGAAAGAATTGTTTTTTTTTTATTGTTTTCGCTTTTTTTATTTGATTAAACAATTCTATTTAAAAATTGTTTAATAAATCCAAATTCTTGTCGTCCTCCTTTGGAATTTTTTTATTATTATTTTTTCTTTTTATTATTTTTTGAAAATTATGTTTGTTTTACATTTTCCCAATTAATTTTTTTAAAATCACACCTTTATTTATTAGAAAAACAACCCTAACATTGCTAAAGAATTGATTTTTAATTATAAAGAAAGGTACAATTATTTTCGATTTACCATTTTTCTGTTTTTTCATTTCAATTTCAATTTTTCTTTAATTTTTTTTTTTATTTAAGCAGTTTAGTTTTAGTTTTGAACCATGTGGTCCGTGCCTTCTTTATTTTTAATGACGAAACAAATTAAGACAAGCAAAATTTGTCGAGTTTTTTGCTATCTGTTGACTAATTTAATAAAATGAAACCTATGTAAATATATTTTTACATAATTTTAATTATAATAAATCTGAAGGTTTCTCCTGTCGTGTACTTGTAAAGGCTTTTTTACTTTAAATTTAGTTATAATTTTATATAAAATGCACGCAGACATTCGAAAATGACGAGTATTATCTCATCTGATGACACATGCCCGTAATTTATTTATCAATAAGCTATTAGTCAAGCCCTTCACAAATTTAATTTATCTTTGCTTTTCAATTTTAATGTTTTGAATCGAAATATTTTATACATTATTCTTTGTGAACATATTAAAAATATTGTTTTTGTTACAATTATAAATATTGCTTATTTTTAAAATATTGTTGTGAATTAACATTGCATTTTTTATAATGTAAATCTTTATTATTTTGTGAATTGCGCCATTTTATATGCATTTTATTTACGTTATTTTCATACATTGAATTTTATGCTTAAAAACCAATTTAATTTGGTGACTTTTTTGTAATTATTTTTTCTATATGATTTTACTGTTTTATTAAAATTTTTATTGACATAATTTTCTTAAACAAGAGATGAATATGAAGATGACGAGTATGTTAATCCTGTCCGGTAATCAAAGTTTCAAGTAAAGCTTTAAAGAGTTTTTTTATTATTAATCCTTCTTTTATTATCCAAATTTAGCTTAATGTATTAATTACTTCTCATTCTTCCTTCGTGTGGATATATTTCTGTAATGAAAAACATTAGAAATATTAAATATTGAATATATTTAAAGTATTTTATTTTATTTTATTCTAATCATTATTAATCACAATATCTGCTCATTTTTACTGATCTTTTTGCAAGATGTGCACTGAATGCAGAAGCAAATAAGCCTTGATGACGATGCATTTTTTATTTTACTCTGATTAAGGCAATTATCGAAAATAATAGAAAAAATATTGTCATATTAATATTTTGCTTTTTTTTGTCTCTAAATAGAAACTTAGAATGCACCCTAATTCAAAAGCTTTATTAAGGTATTTTTTACTTAAACTAAAAATATTTTGTAAATTATTATAGAAATTTTTGTCTCGGTTGCTAGCTGCAGCGACATGTAATATCATATTTATTGAATTTATCATTTTAGGTGTATTAATATTATTAATTATTTTCTGAGTCTTTTTATTTTATTTAAAAAGATGTCAAAATAACAAATTATTCATTATAAACTTTTGAGAGTTTTTTTTAATTTTTTTTTTTCTATAAAATAAAATTGTTGAATAGAAATGATGTACATTGTTATTTTTAATCCTCTTGTTTTGTTCCTTTTTTTTTGAACTAGTATTTCAAAGTTGATGGTGTTTTGTCATGGGTTTTTATTTTGCGTGCTTTCTTTGTTAAATAAACAAATATTGCTTATTTTTGATATATTGTACTGAATTAAATTTTGGTTTTTTTTGATGTAATTATTTTTTGTTTTCTGAGTTCCATTCTTTTTATTCGATACTTTATGTATTTACGTCACCTTCTCTTAAAATTGAATTTTATACTAAAAATATATTTTTGCATTTATTTAAAAAAAATATTTAAATTCTAGGAAAATACCCGCTTTTTTCGGGCTAGTTATTTCAATCAATTGTAATATTTGCTTAAGTTTTTGTTTAGATTTTTTTATAAATTTTCTTTTAATCTGTTCTCTCAATTTAATCTCAGGCCAAAGTATTGCATACTTAAGAAATTTTATTATTAATATTATTTTATTACAGTGGCCTTTCCAATTATTATTTTTTCTTTATATGCAATTCAAATTTTTAAATTATTAGATTTTGTTGCATTGGACAGCTCATTGGTGATGTACGTACGCCTTGAACGGGTAGAGGGTGCCGCTGTCGTACAGTTCAGTGTTTTGCACTTCAACCTGTGGGGGATGCAACACCGGGGGGAAATGGTGTGGGGGTGCGGATGCCCACCTTCAGTTGCTGGACAAAGGTTTGCCCAATGCTTTGACATACGCCGACCTCCTTGTCCGCTACCGCGTCAATGGGCTCCATGGCACCGTGCGCGTTCGGCTTCTCAATGGACAGCTCCAGGGACAGGTACACACGGGCAAGGTCGGCCCACAGATTGTCGTTTGGCGAGCAGTCCGATGAGCGGTGGCACACCGCGTCCGGCCTGCACGGAAGAGGAGGAGGAGGAGGAGGTGCTGATGGTTGAGCTACAGGACGGTTCGCCGAGCAGAAGTCGACGTGCGCCACGAATGCTGCGCGCTCGGCTCAACTGGCGTACGCCGTCGGCGTGGTGCTTCAGGCGCTCCAAATGTCGTCGCGGGACTGGGACACGTGCGCGCAAAATGTTCAAAGCGCACTCCACCAAACAGAGCAACTGTTCCCGGCTCGCGCCCGCGACCAGTGCCCGTAGACGGTGGGGGGAAACGCTCGCGGCCTTCAGCTGTCGGAAGAAAGGAACGTTGCGCCGAATGTGTTCATAGAGCACCGGCGTACGCTTCTCCGTGGCGCGGAATCTCTTCTGTTTGTCGTCGCCTTTCTTCGTAGTTTTGTTCTTTTTAGTCGGAGACGCTTGCATTAAGATTAGCACGCGCTCGTGGCATGTACACCACGCAGAGTTCGCCGGGGTATATATGCGTTTTCAGACGCATCTGTTGTTTAGTGGTGGGGTGCATGTCGACTAACAAATAGCCAAAGGGCTCGGCCGTCGCGTCCTCGTACGCCTCCAAGAAGTAGCGTAGCGCGTCGCCCGGAAACAGTTGGGCTCCCAGATTGCGAATCTGGAGTGCCCCAGCGGGGTTGCGCATCAGCACCATGTAGTGACAGTTGTTGCGCGCAATTCGTAGCTCACGCGTAAACAGATGCTGCGTAATCAGCACCACACTGACGCCCCAGTTGTGGGAGCCACGCGTAACAACTGCGTCCAGAAAGGCGCAGCGTAAGCCCGACATCAGGTCGTCCAACACGAGCAACAGACGTCCGTCGGTAGCGAGCGCTTCGCGCTCAACGTCACCCTCCTCTGGAGCTCCGTGGCACATTTTAAACAAGCATTTCAGTGTATTTTTGTTGTCAGCGTTGCTGCATGTAGAATTCTCCATTCGTTGTAGGCGCAGAACGTGTTCGTTCACCTCCACGTAACAATATAGCACGCGCTCAATGGGCACCCGGCTGTCGACCAGTTGGTCAATGCTTGACAGAAGGCGGTCCACCCATTGCGTTTTCCCACTGCCTGTGCAGCCCGCGACGCACATAGTGAACGGATGCTTAAACATGTTCCTTTCCCATGTCCTTCGCTTCCTTTCCCACATATTTATATGTATATATATAAATAAAACATTATTATCGTACCTCCATTAAGCAAAGATTTTTATGAGATGGACTCATTCGTAAATGTCGCCTGGCTTCTGCAACCAACCGACGCAGCGACGGAGCGCATCGGGGACAAGGTGGGGGGCGACACTAACGCAACCCAAACCATGCTCACCGCGCCGACGAGTCAACCACAACAACCGGTCGGTGGCGGCGGCTCCATGGACTATGACGACGATGACGAGGTGGCGGCGGAGCTGAATCCGACCACCACCGTCGTCACGATGAGAGACGGCCCACACAAAGAGGGTGAGGCCGTTGACGATGACGACGATGACGACGACGCACTCCGCGGCCCCATGCTTTTCATTGAGTCCGACGATGGCGGCGGCCGTGACGATGATGATGATGATGACGATAATGACGATGTGGATGCCGCCGCACCTTCCGGTGAACCTGATCAAGAGGAGGGTGAAAAGGCGGCGGCGGCGGAACAGGGGAAAACCGTCGTCCTTCCGACAAAGGACGAGGGGGATGTGCAAATGTCGGAGAGTGACGGAGACAAGGCGCTTGTAGCAGGAGCGGCTTCGGCTGACGTCCCCGAGGTTGGCGCTACTAACGACCTTTCACAGACCCCCCTCCTCCCCCCCTTCACCCAACCCTCCTTTTGACAGATTGTCAAACTGCCGTTGCTCAACTACCTTTGTGCGCTCAATGACTGCTCAATGAAGGAGCTGCAAGTGCTCTTCCACAGTGTGCCGCGCGACAGCGTATGGTTGCACATCTGCAACAACACTGTCTTCTGCGAACCGCGCATCTGAAGCCCAGCGAGCGTAATGTCGCGCTCCACTGTCATGACCTCAGTGTGCAGAACGCAAACCGGACCTTTGCGTGTGGTGGTTATCTGGAGCTCACAGTGCGTGAGCGGATTCTGCGACACTCATCTATTATTATTATAGGTCCGTCAATATTTCTTTGCAAAGCACGGGCTGAAGCTGAAGCATCCCTATCTGCCGTGCATGATCGAATTTGGGGGCGGTACGCACGCTTTGTACTACCCGTAAGTATCGGTGGCGGGGGGGAGGGACATTCGGACGATCTACGTCATCAAGTATGTTCAGCTTGGAGTATGTCCACGTGTGCATTGAGCGTCCAAAGCGCGTGCAAGGAGTGAAGGCGGAGGAGGAAGAAGACGAGCACCTTCAGAGTGAGGCGAGAGGTACGCAGTTGGCAA
The DNA here is from genome assembly GCA_039877585.1 of Heterodera filipjevi. Taxonomy (NCBI): domain Eukaryota; kingdom Metazoa; phylum Nematoda; class Chromadorea; order Rhabditida; family Heteroderidae; genus Heterodera; species Heterodera filipjevi. The sequence continues at coordinate 5,824,029 of JBDPZO010000003.1, read as the reverse complement.
TCGAAAAAGAAGCGGCGGCTCCACCACCACCCGTCACGGTGAAACATTGCTGCTGCTGCTTTTGTTGTAGATGTTGTTCAGCGAGCAGTTAGACGATCATTGAAAAAACAATTTAAACACGCCCGATTGTTGCCGATTTTGCGCGATGTGAATAAAAATTTTTTTTTTTGCTAACCGAATCTGATGGCGTACATTCGGAACAGTACTGTCACATTCTCTTTTTTCCAAAACGGGGCTTTTTCCCACGACGAGTTCCGGGCGCTTGCAACGCATGGAATCTGCACGGAGTATGCGCCATGGCGCTTCCCGGCCATCGTGCTGCGTGTGCGAGGACGCTCGCTTGGGCTAACAACAACGCCGGGCGGCACGCAACCGCCTTGCTCTTCCGAAGCGGGCGTGTCGTGATGACAGGCGTAAACGCTCCAACGGATACACTCGCCACCGCCACCGACCTGCTCTTGGCCGACCGCGACCACTAGCCCCTTGGTGTACACGGGCTGGTACAACTTGGTTCCCCGACGTGTGAAAATCTCGGCCCGCTTCGTGCGCACAAAGCTGGTGCATGGGATGGCCACGCGTCGTTCCGCATTCCGTCGGCTATGAACACGAGGGGGGCATATAGAAATGTGCAACAAACACTTTGTCCCCGTCACTCACCGGCCGAAAAAGTTGAGCACCAGCTGACACATGCGCTGGAAGGGCAACAGTTGGCTGGCCGTGTACGTGAGCTCCAGGCCGCGCACCTTTCGCTCCGCACGCTCATCACCGCCCCGTGTGGCGCAGCAGTGACGGAAGCCGTAGTTCTTAGGCCCGGCGCTGAAGAACTGCACGATGCGACGGTCGGGCCACTCGCGCTTCAGCTGGCCAAACGCGTCTCCCTCGGAGCGCAGAAACTGTTGTTCTCCAGCCCGGCGTCTGGGCCGTACAAAGTACACGGAGTCGGTGTCACAGTACAGCATGCGTCCGTCCGCCACACGCACCTCCTCCAACCGCTCGTGCAGGTGGAGGCGCGCGTGCGCGGTTACGTAGCACGCGACCGCCAGGTTGTTAGTATCCGGCGCCTGGACAAAGGGCCATCGGCGTCGCACCACGCAGCGGTCCAGCTGCTCGTTGAGGTGCACGAAGTCCACCGTGTCCTGACGCGGGTCGCCCAGCAGGTCGTGGAACTCGCGGGCGCTGGTCGTGTAGCGCACCTCGTCTCGCTCCGCCCGCTGCGCCAGCTTTCCCCACAGGGAGTTGAGCAGTGCCTTGGCCACCGCGCGAAGTCCTGGGTTCAGCTGCACCCGTTGCGCCTCAATTCGGATACCCTCACGCTCGGCGTAGCCGGCCACGTAGCGTGCATGTTGTTCCGCCGTACGACAGTCGGCCGGCCACCCGCTCGCCTCCACCTTCAGCCGAAGCAGCGTGTCGACGTAGCCGGCGAACAGACTGTTGCCCGCGCCCAGCGATGCCCATCGGTCATAGTGCCACACCTCGTACAGCGCCAACACACGGTAGCCGAGGCGGAGCGCAGCGTTCAGCTCCACCTCCGTGTACGCGTGCGTCCATGCCCGTTGCGCGTCACGGTGGCGGCAGCGGGGCAAATGGTCGATGTTGTCGCTGACGCTTCTTGTCCGTGTTTGCCGCCTCCGCGCACGCCGCGCACAGCGGGAAGGTCAGCCGCCCGGTCCGCGTCCGGTACGGCAACAGGGCGTGACGCTCGCCCAACTCAGCCGACGTGGGCGGCAGCACACGACAGTGGAGGAAGCCGCGGTAGCGGTTCTGCTCCACGCTTGTCCACCGCATCTGCTCATCTCCCAGCTGCTCCGGGGTCAGTACGCGTGGCATGCACACCGGGAAGGCGCGGTACTTCATCACAAAGGGGTACAGTGACACCTAGCGGGGGGGAGGAAAAAGCGAAGAGATGAGTGGTTGGCCCCCCATGTCGCCTACAATGTCGAGCGCCGCAATTTCCTCCTGCGCACCGCACGCGTAGTGGAGCGCGAACGGCTCAACGCGTCCGCCGAACAGCGCGTCGCGGCGCAAGTCCATTGGGCCGGGCACCGCCCTGCACACGTCCGTGTAGAGGCGTCGCACCGCGGCCGGCTTCCGGCGCAGCCAGCGCTGGAACTCGCACTCCCACACGGTCCACAGGGTGTAGCCGTGACGCTGCTCCAGCTCCCAGGCACGTTGACGTGTGCGGCCCCACAGCGCCTCGGCCGTCTGGCCGCCGGCCAACGTCTGCTGCCGCCGGGGATAGCACTGCGGGCACCCTGACATTGTGGGAGGGACTTTGCACACCCTCACGCCTTCTCCAGAAGCATACCGTGAAAGTAGCATCCGTTGAACTCGATGGCCAACGGGCGCAGCGGAATGGGGCGGTAGAGGAGCGCGTCCAGCCGGTAGCCGTCGTCCTCCACACACGCTTCGCCGATGGACCAGCGGGCGGTGCGGAGGCGACCGCGCCACGCCGGCCTCAGCCGCTCCATCAGCTCGAAGAAGTGGCGCGACGCGGCGGAGGCGCGTCGTGCGCGCAGGAAGCCGCCCTCCGGCGTGTGCACCATCAGGTCCCGGGGCAGATGGCGTTGTCGGTATATGGCCATCGCCAGCCCTGCGATGGTGGAGGCGGCCAGGAAGGGGTCCACGCCGCCCGACAGCTCGCCCACCACTTGGCGAAAGCGCAGACACGCCCGGCGCAGAATGCGCACGTCGTTGGCGCAGTAGCGGAGCAGCTCGCGTCGCAGCACAAACACACGTTGCGGTTGGCGCTCCCGCTCCTCCGCGTACCAGCGCTGGAACGCGTCACGCTCCGCGGGGCGCATGCGGTCCGGGTCGTAGGCGGCCGCCGGTGGAAGCCCCACATGCTGCACGTCCATGTTGCCGGCGCTGATGTAGTGGTAGGGGAAGAACGGCTTGTCCGCCACGCCTTCCAGCCCAAACAGGGCGGGCAGCTTGGCCAGGGCGCAGCCGAAGAAGTTCAGCGTGTCCTTGGCGATCACGGTGCGCTGGTTGCGCCCGCCCAGCTCCAGCGTGTAGAAACGAAGTCCGGTGGCCACTAGCCGTCGGGGCCGTACGCCACGTCGCTGAAGCTCCTCCATCATCAGATGCACATCGTACCGTCCCTACAGAGGCAAGGGTGTACAACGACAAACTGTACCGACCCTACACCTTCTCCGACTCAACCTACCCCGTTGTGTGCCAGCATCACGGTACGCACATTGACGGGACCGTTGTGCAACAGGAAGTCCACAAACTGCTCCATCGCCGTACGCCCCGTCGCGGCGTCGTGGAAAAAGCGTAGCCGTCGCGGATTCGGCTCTCCTCCTACATCACGGTGTTCGTCGTCGTCGTCCTCGTCGCTGAACGCGTCCTCGCGGGGCCGCATCAGCCACCGTCGGTGCTGTCCACCGCGCCACGCTGCGCCGCCACAACAACAGCCGGGCGCCCGGCGCTGCGGCTCGCGCTCCAGGTCCACACCGGCGGCCACGCAACGCTCACAGATCACCTCCGCGCACACCAGCAACGGGACGTGCTTGCGCACTCTCGGCATAGGCTCTTCCTCCTCCTCCTCATCATCAGCGACCGGGAGCCGGTCCTCTCCCAGACGCCGACCGCGGTGAAGAAGTCGTCAACGGCTTCACCGTCGTCGTCGCCGTCGTCGGCGGCGGCGGCGGAGGAAACTTCGTCACCGTCACTTCCTTCGTCAACGGCTTCTGCGTCAGCCATTGGGGCCGCTTGCCTTCGTCGCCCACGTCCCATTTGTGTCAACTTAAGAGAAGGGACGCGTTGGTCTGTATCATCAATCACTCCACGCAGAGATCTCCACAAAGGAGCCCTCCGTGGTGTCGGACGACGGCGGGCCCCAGGAGCCGAAGCCGGAGCAGCTGGGACCCGGCTGGTCGCTGCGCCTCTGATGCCGCCGTCGTCGTCGTCGTCGTTGCTGTCCATCCGACGTTGACGGTACAGCTATGTCGTCGTCGTCGTCGTCGTCGACGGCTCCATTATTGCGCTGTCCGAAGCGTCTGCCTTCGGCGTCAGCACGGCTCCGCTCTGCAAATGACGTCGGCAGAGCGGACAGCAACGACACGCGCCCGCGTGCATCCACAGGCACACTGCGCAAAACTGTCGCTGGCAGCACCCCGTGCGCAGCAACACTTTGCCCCCCAAATCTTCCAGGCAAATGGGGCACGTGCGGTCGCCCGCCGTTGTCGGCACGCAGCCACGGTGCACTCCGTCCGACAACTTCTTAAGCTCCTCCAGCGTGAGCGGCACCCAGTCGTCGGACGCCTCATCGAACTGCACCCAGTCGTTGAGCGTACGCCCCTCCGCCTGGAGCAGGTCGCGCGCGGTGGCCAACTGGTCGGCACCGTACGCGGCCCACTCCGCGTCCACCAACGTGCCGTTGTCAACCGTCGAAGCTAGCAATCGCCAGAACGGAGAGCGCTCTGCACGCAACCGTCGACGCTGCTGGCGTTCACGACACCGCCGTCGCGAGCGGCGCTGCTGCTTGAGACGTGCCGCTACCGGGTCGTCCGCAGTTGACGAGTGGTGGAAGTTGATGCGGAAGAGCGGCTTGTAGCCGGGCGCTTGTAGACGGGCGCTCCGTCGACGCTGAAATCCAACAGTCGCTGGTCGTACGCGTACGACGCCAACACTCGCCGGGCGTACGCGTACGACCCCAACACTCGCCGGCCGTACGCATCCGACGCCAACACTCGATGGCCGTACGCGTACGACGCCAACACTCGCTGGCCGTACGCGAACGACGCACTCGCCCGTCGTACGCGTACGACTCCAACACTCGCTGGCGTACGCTTACGACCCCCAACAGGTCGTACGCGTACGACTCAAACACTCGCCGGCCGTACGCGTACGACTCAAACACTCGCCGGCCGTACGCGTACGACGCCAACACTCGCTGGTCGTACGCGTACGACAAGGACACTCGCCGGCTAGTCGTACGCGTACGACGTCAGCACTCACCGGTCGTACGCGACGACTCGGACACTTGCCGGCCGTACGCGTACGCTTCGGACACTCGCAGATTGAACACGTACGACTCGGACACTCGCCGTTCGTACGCACACGGCTCGGACACTCGCCGGCCGTACGCGTACAACTCCAACACTCGCCGGCGCCGTACGCGTACGACTCGTACACTCGCCGGCGCCGTACGCGTACGACTCGTGCACTCGCCGGCGCCGTACGCGTACGACTCGTACACTCGCCGGCCGTACGTACGCGTACGACTTGGACACTCGCCGGCCGTACGTACGCGTACGACTTGGACACTCGCCGGTCGTACGCGTACGACGCCGACACTCGCCGGCAGTACGTGTACGCCTCGCCCCCTCCCTCCCTCCCTCACTTCTGTAATCAAGGCAAATTTGTTTGTATTCTTCTTTATCGGTTCAAGCAAAATGGCATTTTTTAGCATTTAAACAACATAAAAATTTAAAATGATCTTACATTAAAATTATTTAACTCAACATTAAAAGTGATCGCGCCGCTCGCTTTGCGCAGCATTTTATTCTCTCAGCTCACCGGGGCTGGGAATTGTTGCTGTTGTGTGCCAAAGTCAATAATTTCTTGCACATCATCGCCAAATTGTGCCAGATCGTCACCGTCCTCATAATCATCTGCCTCAGCCCCGTTTCGCTGTTGCTGATGTTGCACCGCCATAGGGGCATTGCGCTTCACTTCTAAATTTTAATTGGCATTTTAAAATCCGAATAGGAAGTGATTGGGAGGGATAAACGCACCGCCTGGCGGTGCGTTAATCGCCAAAACGCGTCCCGGCACATTCAGTCGGGGCGTGGGTGCCCATTCTTAATTATTAATGTATTAAAAACTGTCAATTTTATGGACCCCCTCCCCTTTTTACCATTTCCAGTGTGCGCCACGATGGTCAGCACCGAAAACTGACCAAATGTCAGCGAAAATAGGAAGGTATTTTCCATCGTGGTGACGGCCGTCCCCTTCCCCTGCGTGACGTTCAGTCGTTGCAGTACCACACGGTCCCCCTGCTGTGCGCGTGCCAATTCGCTGGGCCGGCAGTCATTCCGGTCCCATTCCTTGACCGACAAAAGTCCGAGGTTGGCGCTACTAACGACCTTTCACAGACCCCCCTCCTCCCCCCCTTCACCCAACCCTCCTTTTGACAGATTGTCAAACTGCCGTTGCTCAACTACCTTTGTGCGCTCAATGACTGCTCAATGAAGGAGCTGCAAGTGCTCTTCCACAGTGTGCCGCGCGACAGCGTATGGTTGCACATCTGCAACAACACTGTCTTCTGCGAACCGCGCATCTGAAGCCCAGCGAGCGTAATGTCGCGCTCCACTGTCATGACCTCAGTGTGCAGAACGCAAACCGGACCTTTGCGTGTGGCGGTTATCTGGAGCTCACAGTGCGTGAGCGGATTCAGCGACCCTCATCTATTATTATTATAGGTCCGTCAATATTTCTTTGCAAAGCACGGGCTGAAGCTGAAGCATCCCTATCTGCCGTGCATGATCGAATTTGGGGGCGGTACGCACGCTTCGTACTACCCGTAAGTATCGGTGGCGGGGGGGCGGGACATTCGGACGGTCTACGTCATCGAGTATGTTCAGCCTGGAGTATGTCCACGTGTGCATTGAGCGTCCAAAGCGCGTGCAAGGAGTGAAGGCGGAGGAGGAAGAAGACGAGCACCTTCAGAGTGAGGCGAGCGGTACGCAGTTGGCAACCGAAAAAGAAGCGGCGGCTCCACCACCACCCGTCACGATGAAACATTGCTGCTGCTGCTTTTGTTGTAGATGCTGTTCAGCGAGCAGTTAGACGATCATTGAAAAAAACAGTTTATAACTCGCCCGATTGTTGCCGATTTTGCGCGATGTGAATAAAAATTTTTTTTTTTGCTAACCGAATCCGATGGCGTACATTCGGAACAGTACTGTCACATTCTCTTTTTTCCAAAACGGGGCTTTTTCCCACGACGAGTTCCGGGCGCTTGCAACGCATGGAATCTGCACGGAGTATGCGCCATGGCGCTTCCCGGCCATCGTGCTGCGTGTGCGAGGACGCTCGCTTGGGCTAACAACAACGCCGGGCGGCACGCAACCGCCTTGCTCTTCCGAAGCGGGCGTGTCGTGATGACAGGCGTAAACGCTCCAACGGATACACTCGCCACCGCCACCGACCTGCTCTTGGCCGACCGCGACCACTAGCCCCTTGGTGTACACGGGCTGGTACAACTTGGTTCCCCGACGTGTGAAAATCTCGGCCCGCTTCGTGCGCACAAAGCTGGTGCATGGGATGGCCACGCGTCGTTCCGCATTCCGTCGGCTATGAACACGAGGGGGGCATATAGAAATGTGCAACAAACACTTTGTCCCCGTCACTCACCGGCCGAAAAAGTTGAGCACCAGCTGACACATGCGCTGGAAGGGCAACAGTTGGCTGGCCGTGTACGTGAGCTCCAGGCCGCGCACCTTTCGCTCCGCACGCTCATCACCGCCCCGTGTGGCGCAGCAGTGACGGAAGCCGTAGTTCTTAGGCCCGGCGCTGAAGAACTGCACGATGCGACGGTCGGGCCACTCGCGCTTCAGCTGGCCAAACGCGTCTCCCTCGGAGCGCAGAAACTGTTGTTCTCCAGCCCGGCGTCTGGGCCGTACAAAGTACACGGAGTCGGTGTCACAGTACAGCATGCGTCCGTCCGCCACACGCACCTCCTCCAACCGCTCGTGCAGGTGGAGGCGCGCGTGCGCGGTTACGTAGCACGCGACCGCCAGGTTGTTAGTATCCGGCGCCTGGACAAAGGGCCATCGGCGTCGCACCACGCAGCGGTCCAGCTGCTCGTTGAGGTGCACGAAGTCCACCGTGTCCTGACGCGGGTCGCCCAGCAGGTCGTGGAACTCGCGGGCGCTGGTCGTGTAGCGCACCTCGTCTCGCTCCGCCCGCTGCGCCAGCTTTCCCCACAGGGAGTTGAGCAGTGCCTTGGCCACCGCGCGAAGTCCTGGGTTCAGCTGCACCCGTTGCGCCTCAATTCGGATACCCTCACGCTCGGCGTAGCCGGCCACGTAGCGTGCATGTTGTTCCGCCGTACGACAGTCGGCCGGCCACCCGCTCGCCTCCACCTTCAGCCGAAGCAGCGTGTCGACGTAGCCGGCGAACAGACTGTTGCCCGCGCCCAGCGATGCCCATCGGTCATAGTGCCACACCTCGTACAGCGCCAACACACGGTAGCCGAGGCGGAGCGCAGCGTTCAGCTCCACCTCCGTGTACGCGTGCGTCCATGCCCGTTGCGCGTCACGGTGGCGGCAGCGGGGCAACGGTCGATGTTGTCGCTGACGCTTCTTGTCCGTGTTTGCCGCCTCCGCGCACGCCGCGCACAGCGGGAAGGTCAGCCGCCCGGTCCGCGTCCGGTACGGCAACAGGGCGTGACGCTCGCCCAACTCAGCCGACGTGGGCGGCAGCACACGACAGTGGAGGAAGCCGCGGTAGCGGTTCTGCTCCACGCTTGTCCACCGCATCTGCTCATCTCCCAGCTGCTCCGGGGTCAGTACGCGTGGCATGCACACCGGGAAGGCGCGGTACTTCATCACAAAGGGGTACAGTGACACCTAGCGGGGGGGAGGAAAAAGCGAAGAGATGAGTGGTTGGCCCCCCCCCGTGCCGCCTACAATGTCGAGCGCCGCAATTTCCTCCTGCGCACCGCACGCGTAGTGGAGCGCGAACGGCTCAACGCGTCCGCCGAACAGCGCGTCGCGGCGCAAGTCCATTGGGCCGGGCACCGCCCTGCACACGTCCGTGTAGAGGCGTCGCACCGCAGCCGGCTTCCGGCGCAGCCAGCGCTGGAACTCGCACTCCCACACGGTCCATAGGGTGTAGCCGTGACGCTGCTCCAGCTCCCAGGCACGTTGACGCGTGCGGCCCCACAGCGCCTCGGCCGTCTGGCCGCCGGCCAACGTCTGCTGCCGCCGGGGGTAGCATTGCGGGCACCCTGACATTGTGGGAGGGACTTTGCACACCCTCACGCCTTCTCCGGAAGCATACCGTGAAAGTAGCATCCATTGAACTCGATGGCCAACGGGCGCAGCGGAATGGGGCGGTAGAGCGCGTCCAGCCGGTAGCCGTCGTCCTCCACACACGCTTCGCCGATGGACCAGCGGGCGGTGCGGAGGCGACCGCGCCACGCCGGCCTCAGCCGCTCCATCAGCTCGAAGAAGTGGCGCGACGCGGCGGAGGCGCGTCGTGCGCGCAGGAAGCCGCCCTCCGGCGTGTGCACCATCAGGTCCCGGGGCAGATGGCGTTGTCGGTATATGGCCATCGCCAGCCCTGCGATGGTGGAGGCGGCCAGGAAGGGGTCCACACCGCCCGACAGCTCGCCCACCAGATGGCGAAAGCGCAGACACGCCCGGCGCAGAATACACACGTCGTTGGCGCAGTAGCGGAGCAGCTCGCGTCGCAGCACAAACACACGTTGCGGTTGGCGCTCCCGCTCCTCCGCGTACCAGCGCTGGAACGCGTCACGCTCCGCGGGGCGCATGCGGTCCGGGTCGTAGGCGGCCGCCGGTGGAAGCCCCACATGCTGCACGTCCATGTTGCCGGCGCTGATGTAGTGGTAGGGGAAGAACGGCTTGTCCGCCACGCCTTCCAGCCCAAACAGGGCGGGCAGCTTGGCCAGGGCGCAGCCGAAGAAGTTCAGCGTGTCCTTGGCGATCACGGTGCGCTGGTTGCGCCCGCCCAGCTCCAGCGTGTAGAAACGAAGTCCGGTGGCCACTAGCCGTCGGGGCCGTACGCCACGTCGCTGAAGCTCCTCCATCATCAGATGCACATCGTACCGTCCCTACAGAGGCAAGGGTGTACAACGACAAACTGTACCGACCCTACACCTTCTCCGACTCAACCTACCCCGTTGTGTGCCAGCATCACGGTACGCACATTGACGGGACCGTTGTGCAACAGGAAGTCCACAAACTGCTCCATCGCCGTACGCCCCGTCGCGGCGTCGTGGAAAAAGCGTAGCCGTCGCGGATTCGGCTCTCCTCCTACATCACGGTGTTCGTCGTCGTCGTCCTCGTCGCTGAACGCGTCCTCGCGGGGCCGCATCAGCCACCGTCGGTGCTGTCCACCGCGCCACGCTGCGCCGCCACAACAACAGCCGGGCGCCCGGCGCTGCGGCTCGCGCTCCAGGTCCACACCGGCGGCCACGCAACGCTCACAGATCACCTCCGCGCACACCAGCAACGGGACGTGCTTGCGCACTCTCGGCATAGGCTCTTCCTCCTCCTCCTCATCATCAGCGACCGGGAGCCGGTCCTCTCCCAGACGCCGACCGCGGTGAAGAAGTCGTCAACGGCTTCACCGTCGTCGTCGCCGTCGTCGGCGGCGGCGGCGGAGGAAACTTCGTCACCGTCACTTCCTTCGTCAACGGCTTCTGCGTCAGCCATTGGGGCCGCTTGCCTTCGTCGCCCACGTCCCATTTGTGTCAACTTAAGAGAAGGGACGCGTTGGTCTGTATCATCAATCACTCCACGCAGAGATCTCCACAAAGGAGCCCTCCGTGGTGTCGGACGACGGCGGGCCCCAGGAGCCGAAGCCGGAGCAGCTGGGACCCGGCTGGTCGCTGCGCCTCTGATGCCGCCGTCGTCGTCGTCGTCGTTGCTGTCCATCCGACGTTGACGGTACAGCTATGTCGTCGTCGTCGTCGTCGTCGACGGCTCCATTATTGCGCTGTCCGAAGCGTCTGCCTTCGGCGTCAGCACGGCTCCGCTCTGCAAATGACGTCGGCAGAGCGGACAGCAACGACACGCGCCCGCGTGCATCCACAGGCACACTGCGCAAAACTGTCGCTGGCAGCACCCCGTGCGCAGCAACACTTTGCCCCCCAAATCTTCCAGGCAAATGGGGCACGTGCGGTCGCCCGCCGTTGTCGGCACGCAGCCACGGTGCACTCCGTCCGACAACTTCTTAAGCTCCTCCAGCGTGAGCGGCACCCAGTCGTCGGACGCCTCGTCGAACTGCACCCAGTCGTTGAGCGTACGCCCCTCCGCCTGGAGCAGGTCGCGCGCGGTGGCCAACTGGTCGGCACCGTACGCGGCCCAGTCCGCGTCCACCAACGTGCCGTTGTCAACCGTCGAAGCTAGCAATCGCCAGAACGGAGAGCGCTCTGCACGCAACCGTCGACGCTGCTGGCGTTCACGACACCGCCGTCGCGAGCGGCGCTGCTGCTTGAGACGTGCCGCTACCGGGTCGTCCGCAGTTGACGAGTGGTGGAAGTTGATGCGGAAGAGCGGCTTGTAGCCGGGCGCTTGTAGACGGGCGCTCCGTCGACGCTGAAATCCAACAGTCGCTGGTCGTACGCGTACGACGCCAACACTCGCCGGGCGTACGCGTACGACCCCAACACTCGCCGGCCGTACGCATCCGACGCCAACACTCGATGGCCGTACGCGTACGACGCCAACACTCGCTGGCCGTACGCGAACGACGCACTCGCCCGTCGTACGCGTACGACTCCAACACTCGCTGGCGTACGCTTACGACCCCCAACAGGTCGTACGCGTACGACTCAAACACTCGCCGGCCGTACGCGTACGACTCAAACACTCGCCGGCCGTACGCGTACGACGCCAACACTCGCTGGTCGTACGCGTACGACAAGGACACTCGCCGGCTAGTCGTACGCGTACGACGTCAGCACTCACCGGTCGTACGCGACGACTCGGACACTTGCCGGCCGTACGCGTACGCTTCGGACACTCGCAGATTGAACACGTACGACTCGGACACTCGCCGTTCGTACGCACACGGCTCGGACACTCGCCGGCCGTACGCGTACAACTCCAACACTCGCCGGCGCCGTACGCGTACGACTCGTACACTCGCCGGCGCCGTACGCGTACGACTCGTGCACTCGCCGGCGCCGTACGCGTACGACTCGTACACTCGCCGGCCGTACGTACGCGTACGACTTGGACACTCGCCGGCCGTACGTACGCGTACGACTTGGACACTCGCCGGTCGTACGCGTACGACGCCGACACTCGCCGGCAGTACGTGTACGCCTCGCCCCCTCCCTCCCTCCCTCACTTCTGTAATCAAGGCAAATTTGTTTGTATTCTTCTTTATCGGTTCAAGCAAAATGGCATTTTTTAGCATTTAAACAACATAAAAATTTAAAATGATCTTACATTAAAATTATTTAACTCAACATTAAAAGTGATCGCGCCGCTCGCTTTGCGCAGCATTTTATTCTCTCAGCTCACCGGGGCTGGGAATTGTTGCTGTTGTGTGCCAAAGTCAATAATTTCTTGCACATCATCGCCAAATTGTGCCAGATCGTCACCGTCCTCATAATCATCTGCCTCAGCCCCGTTTCGCTGTTGCTGATGTTGCACCGCCATAGGGGCATTGCGCTTCACTTCTAAATTTTAATTGGCATTTTAAAATCCGAATAGGAAGTGATTGGGAGGGATAAACGCACCGCCTGGCGGTGCGTTAATCGCCAAAACGCGTCCCGGCACATTCAGTCGGGGCGTGGGTGCCCATTCTTAATTATTAATGTATTAAAAACTGTCAATTTTATGGACCCCCTCCCCTTTTTACCATTTCCAGTGTGCGCCACGATGGTCAGCACCGAAAACTGACCAAATGTCAGCGAAAATAGGAAGGTATTTTCCATCGTGGTGACGGCCGTCCCCTTCCCCTGCGTGACGTTCAGTCGTTGCAGTACCACACGGTCCCCCTGCTGTGCGCGTGCCAATTCGCTGGGCCGGCAGTCATTCCGGTCCCATTCCTTGACCGACAAAAGTTGTGACGCCTCGGGGTCGAATTGCAACACAAGCTTGCGCCCTTTGAACTTGGCGCTCGGTCCGCCCATTGCGCTTGACTGGGCCACAACGGCTGTCAATTTGCTAAAGGAGAAAGGGAGAAGTCGCCTTTTGTCCCTCAACTTTTTCCCCAAATTCGGCATTTTGTGCTGTCAACTCACTTTATGCACATTTGCTCCTTCCACCCCATCAACAAATAGCCGACATCAGTCAGACCATAGGCGTTGTGCTCCGGGCAATGCGCTATGTCTTCCGGCAATGGCTTGTCACTTTCCATAGCAGAAAGTTCGGCCAATTGTCGGCGTCGAATTCTCTCCATAATAGCCTCCCTCTCGTTCAGCTGCTGCTCCAGTACCAACGGCTTGGTGTACTTGAATTTAAAATGGGAGAGGGGAGATGAAAAAGAGGGCAACTTTTAGCAAATTTCTTACCGAAATTGCAATGTGAGCGGGTCCCCCTGTTGTGGCGCCTGCTGTTGTAGTTGCTGTTGCGGCACATGTTCGACGACTGCAAATACCCCGCTCTGAATTGCCTGTGCCGGCTAAACAGAACATCAGATATCAATTTAATGGCATCCCCTTCCCCTCAAAAAGCCCACAGCCACTTACGTTCAGAAAAGCCTGGTGTTCTTGCTGGTGCTGAACATGCTGCTGCTGCTGCTGTTGCTGAACATTCGCAACAAGAAAATCCGCCGGTTGTTGAATGCTGTCCATTCGCTGCTAGAATTAAAAATAAATAAATTGGCCCCACTTTGCTTTTTTAACCAAAATTGGATATGTCCTTATTTCTAAGGACTGCCCCCCTTTTAATAATTTTCAATTAAATTTTTTTTGTGCTAAAATCTGTTAACAAATTTCGTTATTACCCATCTTTCTTCTTGGCATTGCCCCCCCCCCCCCGCTCACTTAGCACATTTCCTTTAATCAATAGCCCTCAACAGAAATGGTTGGGTAAATAGCGTTAAAAAATCAAGCTGGCGTACGCGTCCACAAAAAGCAGGCGTACGCGTCCGCTTGAACGCGCGTACGCTGTTCTCTCCATTAAAATCGCGTACGCCTCCAACAGCCTACTCGTCCCAAAGGCGTGCGAGTACGCCCCCCCCCAGTCGTCGTACGCGCCCAAAAGTAAGCGGCGTACGCGTCCCAAAGCTAAGCAGCGTACGCGTCCCAAAGCTAAACAGCGTACGCGTCCCAAAGCTCAGCGGCGCATTCGTCCCCCCCCCCCAAAAAATGATATTTGAATTTGGCAAATGTCCAAGATCATAAACCAACCCCCCCCCACCTTTTAGAAAAATCAATATCAGATTTGGCAAATGTCCAACTGTCGACATTACCCCCCCCCACCACCTTTTAGAAAAATCAATATCAGATTTGGCAAATGTCCAACTGTCGACATTACCCCCCCCCCCCACCTATCGGGAAAAAATCGATTTTGAATTTGGCAAATGTCCAAATGACACAAAAGGGGTACTGTAGGCTACCAGAAAAAAAAAAAGATAGGTGCCTAATGTAGTTATATAGGATACTTCAATACCATAATGGAATCTTTTAAACCTCTATGTGAAAATTCAGAAATTTAATATTTCAATAATAAAAATGGTTGTATTTTTAATTTGTAAATTAAAAAAAATTGTTCTTCTATTCTTCTTATTCGAAAGGTCTACACGATGCGGATTAAAAATAATTTTTTTTTTAGTCAAAGGGCCTAAGACTAAGCACAGTAATGTGCGTTTTTAAACAAACAGTTCTCAGTTTTCCTTAAAAAAGCTTTTCGCAAGAAAAAAATAAATAAAAATTTGGTAATGTTTAATAATTATATATCAAAATAATAAATTAAAAACCCAAAGAAAAATTGCATTCAGAAGTAATGAATTTAACATTATTATTTTTTTTATATTTATCAATTTTTATTTTATTTTAATTTATTTTCATAAAAAATAATTGCATTAAAATAGGAACCGCAAAGACATTCAGGATAATTACTAAATTTTAAAATGATTTTGAATTCTGTTAAACAACAATTTAATTGCAATTTAAGTTTGCCACTCAAAGTGCCGACTCAGTAAGGCCCGCATGATGCAATTTAATCAGAAAATGAAAAGAATTAATTACATAATTAAAAATTGATATGAATTTTATGGTAAAAACTGCCATATGGGTGCAAAATAAAGTAAATTAAGGACTAATAACATTAATTTAAAATGATAAATTAATGTTAACTCAAAAATTAGGTTTTTTACATTAATATTAAAA
Organism: Heterodera filipjevi; assembly: GCA_039877585.1. NCBI lineage: Eukaryota > Metazoa > Nematoda > Chromadorea > Rhabditida > Heteroderidae > Heterodera > Heterodera filipjevi. The sequence goes on along the minus strand of JBDPZO010000003.1, from coordinate 5,808,986 downwards.
AATCGAATTAGGTTTAAATGCCGGAGCAAATAGCGAATTTATTGTACAATAATTAAACTTACAAAAATTTTGGCGATTTTATCGGTATTAAAAAATCAAAAAAAAAAAAAAATATATTTAATAAAAAAAAGTTCAAAGAAATAAAATAATATAAAGCATATAATTATACTCAGTTTTTTACTGATAAGATGGCACTTTGATTAAAGAACAGCGAGTGCAGTAGAACAACGCATGTTACCAAGGACGTTATATGACAATTAAATACTGACAAATAAGTGACAATTTGGAAATGAAGTCTCATGATTACAAAACAAATGAAATATTAAAACTCACTTAAAAAAACTGCTGACTTAAATAAAGATCATAAAATTGCAAAACAAACTGCGTTTTTATACAGTAATTTAAATTTACCTAAAATATTATAATACAGTAATATAATACATTCCAAATAATTTTCTTAACAATTTACTATATTTGCAACAATTTTATTAAAATAATTCATTTAAAAAATAACTGTAAATTTAAATAAAGATTATAAAATGCAAATCAAATCGTTTCTTATACAGTAATTTAAATTTACCAATAATTTAGTAAAATACTTTCCAAATAACTTATCAGCTCAAATAATAATTGAACTGGGGGAAAAATATCAATAAAGTTTTTAAAATAAACCGAAGAATTAAATTTGAAATGATTTAAAAAAAAGAAAAAGGTAAACAAGCAGTAAATAATTATAAATTTTCTAAATAATATTTAATAGTTTTATAGTTAATACTAATGGAGATATAATTAAATTATTCATTTGTGGAAAAGTTTGGAAGAAGTGGCTAGACCATCAAGATACGCCGCTAGGGGTTTTCGGAAGTTCATGATAAAATTATTTTTGACCTCATTTCCAAAAAGTTATAATGAAATAACAATTTGAAAGATAATACAGTAAAAAAAAAGCTAAAAGAAAAACAATAATAACAACCAAACAAATAATTATTAATTCTGTAAGTATTAAAGAAAAATGATTTTGTATAAGTTAAAAAATTTTTTTAACAAAATCGTTTATTTAATCTGTAATATTTGATTTAATATATCGAAACTAGTGCGCAGAAAAAAAGGCATATGCCACAAAACGGTTGCTGCTCTATTGATAAGGTACCGCTAAAAACGTAGAAAATTATTTAAATAACTTTCGGGAATTTTTGTGCTTTAATCAGAAATAAAATGAATGATTAGTAAATAAAAAATTACATAAATTTTAATTAAAATTCATAGTAATGAGCAAAATTGCTTTCACTTAATTTATTCTATGTCAATCAATTTCATCATTAGAATTATTTAATTTCAACGAATTATAACTTAACATTTAGAATAAATAATATAATTAAGGGCTAATAAATGAATTTACAATTAATTTACAAAATTACAGATATAAATTGGAAATACCATATTAAATAATATTAATGACAACTTTTCATAACTATATAAACATTTAAGAAGAAACCAATATGCCAATTTTATTTTAAATATAATATAAACATTTCTTAAACACAAAAATACTTTTTCTTAAAATAAAATATATTAAAAAAATTTGAAAATCAAAAAAAAAGTTATACGAAAACTTTCATTATATTATGAAGAAGTGATAATTTCGAGGAAAAAAAGCAAAAGTAAAAATAATTGTTGTTTAATTATTTATTATATAGTGCAAAAAAAGCAATAAAAAGAAAAAAAAAAAGCTATATTTTTTCGCTACTTTATTCTTAAATTTCAAATAAATTTGTATTGTTCAAGGAAAAGAATTTAAAAAATTCAACTTTTAAAAATTAATTAAAGATCATTGTGTAAATGCAAAAAAACAGCTTTGCAGCATGGGCACACATAATTTGGGAAAATGATTTTTTTTATAAATCCAAATTAGTCAGCTTGATAATTTTCATCTTTTGTTTCTCCAAAAAATTTTTAAAATTGATTTCGATTCTTTTTCTTACTTTTTTTTAAAGAATTCTAAATTTTAATTATTCTGTGTTAGTTGCTTATATTTTTTTTATTTCATAAAAAATAAGTTATCTTTATTCATTTTCAATTTAATATTTAATGAAATATTTTATATCTTATTGTTTGAATTTTTTGTGGCACTTAATAAAGTTAACTTTTATTTTTCTTACTTCTATTGAAAATTTGAATGGAAATAAATTAATGTATTGCCATTTTTTTTTTTCATTAAACCCCCAAAAGAATTGTAAATCCGTGATTACGTTTTTTAATAAGCTTATATTAATTATTTTTTTCATATTTTATTATTTCTTTGCCTTTTTATTACAAATTTATGTCGTAAAGGAGTTGATAATTTGTTGACACTATTCTTTTTGGCACTATTTTCCCATTCAAATTATATTCGCGTCTCTCCATTTTTCCCCTTTTTTGTTGTTCATTCCTCTCATCTCACTTTTTCTGTTCACTTTTCACTTCTCAATTTTATTATTCTCCTTCGATTTCTTCACTTCACCGATTTATTCACTCCTCCGCCTCTTCCCTTCTTCAATTTATCGCCGACTCCTCCAATTATTATCTTCCCCGTTTTGCATTGTTTTGGTTTTACTCTGAATAAACTCAAATTTTGTTGCGTCGACTTTTGACTACATCGACTAGCCGATTTGTCTTCATTTGTCATCATCGCCATTTCCCAAGTGTTCTTCGTGGTGTTTGGCAATTGTGTGTTGTGTCCCCGTTTTCCCAATCCCAGCCCGAAATCCCAGTTCGGTTGTACTTGGCGCTCCTGGGTGGATGAACGTAAAACCCAGCCTTTTGGTGAGTCGAATTGTGTTTACCGATTGTGTAACAGAGAGTATTCCCCAAATAAATTTCCCAAATTTGTTCTCTTTTTCATTTTTGATTTCAGGACTCTAATTGGAATTTGATTTTAAAGACGGATGAATTTGTTACTTCATCACATGGTGGACGAATCAAATTTGGTTGGACGGCAAAATTTTTCCATTCCGAATCAGTCTCCCAAAAATTACCCAACAAACCAAAATTCTCAAAATTCATTTCAGTCGAATTACCAATCCCTTCCACAAAAATTTCCAACTTCAGATTATTTCCCTCAATCGAATTGTTTGAGAAATGTAAAAATGGATGACCGGTATGGCATACCATTTCAGGAAAATTGTGGTCAGTCTCTCAGAAATCCTCGGTCATGTCACCCCTCCCCAAATTCATTCCAATCGAATCATCCATCCCTTCCACAGAGAATCACAGATGCGGATTATGTCCATCATTCAAATGGACGGAGAAATGAAAAAATGGTTAACCGGCATGGCATTCCATTTCAGAGAAATTTTGATTTTGGTGATTTTGTGGAAGAAAGTGGATATGAGACGAAAAATCGGGAACCGGATCGGAACCGATTTAGTCAGAATTTAGGAAGCGACTATTTTGAAAGAGGGGTTTTAAATGAAAATTGGAACTCGGATCGAGACCAATTTTACGAAGGAAATAGAAATTGTGGCGAAGTCAGAGCGCATTATCCGGTTCGGAAGGCTCAAAATTTCGATAATTCTTCAAGTTGGAGAACGAAATCCCCGAAACAAATTCCAAATGACTATAGCCACCAACAATTCACACACGAAAATTTTGAGAATTTGCCAATCCAGCCCAACCATTCCCATTTCCAAATTTCATTTCCTGACATTTATGGTGAAGAAAGCCATGAAATTGTTCGGAATTTTCTCTTTGAAGTTGAGAAATTTCTGAATGGTTGTGATTTGTTGGATGGAATTGAATTTTTAAGAAGGAAATTGAAAGGAAAGGCAAGAAAAGCCTTGGACAAAGCGTTGAACAAATTCGGGTCCGACATTACATTTGAAGTAATTCGGATTGAAGTCATGGCAATTCTTTATGGAAATGTGTGGTCAGCGAATCCAATGACTCATTCACCAAATTTTGAAAATTACCGGGTACCAAATTTGCAAAATCCTGATCGGATTGCAAATGATTATCGTCATCCGCCCAAAAATAATCAGAATTTCCAAATTGTGTCAAGACAAGAGAATCTTCCCAATTCCGAAATTTTTTATGAGCCTTTACAATCAGAAGTGATTAAAATTGAGGGCAAATTCGGAATTTGAATGATCATTTTTCGCAGTTTGAAATGACAGTCCCAAAAAATTCGTACAACGTCCAAGAAAATGTTATCCCAATCCGAATTTCCGAGAATGGCATTCAAAAGTTTTTGAGCCAATGTTCTTTTGAGAGTTTTATGATGACAAAACGCTTGAGAAATTCGGATGGTTATATTTACCCCAATTGTGATTTGATTGGAGGCCCTAAATTTTTGAAGGATTCAGAAGGTACTGAAAGTGTCCAAGCCTTTAAAATTTTTCCCGAATCTGATCGTAAAGGAAGTGAAGAAGTAGAACCAGTTCAGAAAAATGGATTTAATCAGAAAATCCTTGAACTGGAGAATGAATTGAAATGTGTATTGGATGAAAAGAACGAGTTGAAAAATTTATTGGAGTCACTGGTTTCAGGAAAATATTTGAAAAGGAAAGGACTGAAGAAATTTTCAAAGAAATTTCAAAAATTTTCGATTTTTCAAGAAAAGCCGAAAGACAAACCGAATTTTGTTGTGAATCGGCCGAATGTCAAAGCTAGTCAGTCTTCTCCCACAGTCAATTCTTTCCATGCCCCCATGAAAATTCAACCAATTCCGGAAAATCGCCAAAGATTTGTATCCAAACTTGTAGTCCCACCAAAGAAAATGCATCCCCGTATTTTTGTCAATTCAAAATACAAAGTGGGAGCGGAAAAGAATAATTCTGTTCCATCAAACGAATGTTCTATGATAAGTTCGCCTGTATGTCGAACTAATTTGAACCGATCAGCTGGACGAATTTTTGTCAACTCTTTTTATAAGACGACCCAATGTCGCCCCATCCCAACAAGCCCCGTCCCTCCCTTTTTCTTTTTACAGGTGTACATCAACACAAATCAATGACACCTCAGCGATGCTATTCTTCGGCCCACTTTAATCGTCTCGCGGGAGCTCAACTGATCGGTGCCGGGGGAGAAGCCGAGCCCAAACTTTTCGCGCAGTGAGGACACTGGCTGAGTGGGACGGAGGTCGTAAAGGAGTTGATAATTTGTTGACACTATTCTTTTTGGCACTATTTTCCCATTCAAATTATATTCGCGTCTCTCCATTTTTCCCCTTTTTTGTTGTTCATTCCTCTCATCTCACTTTTTCTGTTCACTTTTCACTTCTCAATTTTATTATTCTCCTTCGATTTCTTCACTTCACCGATTTATTCACTCCTCCGCCTCTTCCCTTCTTCAATTTATCGCCGACTCCTCCAATTATTATCTTCCCCGTTTTGCATTGTTTTGGTTTTACTCTGAATAAACTCCAATTTTGTTGCGTCGACTTTTGACTACATCGACTAGCCGATTTGTCTTCATTTGTCATCATCGCCATTTCCCAAGTGTTCTTCGTGGTGTTTGGCAATTGTGTGTTGTGTCCCCGTTTTCCCAATCCCAGCCCGAAATCCCAGTTCGGTTGTACTATGTTATTTCTTTTTAAGAATCAATTCTTATTTATTTTCATTTCTTTCTTTATATTTGATACATAAAATATATAACATTAATCATTAATTTTGTTAATATTATTATTTCTTTTTTAAATTTCCTTAAATTATTGTTTTATTTTTTTTTAATCTTTACATCTGTTACTTCTGGAATTAATTTGGCCACAGTCACACCTTGTTTCAATTAAAAAAAAATCTTTGTATTCTACTAACTTGGATTCGTTTTAGAGTTTTTTTATTAAATGCAAAGATTATGATTTAGGATTTTTCTTAATTTTATTTAGCATCATTTTAATTCTGCTTTTCAATCTTGATTTTATTTTCATGACTTTATATTGTTGTTATTTTCTTATTTTTCCTTCTTTGTTTCCTTCAATATATTTAAATTCCTTTGTTTATTTATTTTTAATTTTGCTGCATCTACTGTTCTAAAATATATAATTTTTCTTTGAACCACCTGTTGATAAATTAAATTTATTTAAAATATTTATAAATTAATAGCCAAATTTGCTTTCAATGGAATTAAATGCACCTTTCTAATTGTCATCCTTACTAAAACAACAATACAATTTTAGTTTTAATTGAAAAAATATTATACTTTTTATTATATTAAATAAATTTTTGCATAATGATTCAAATCTTTTTTTTTAATTTTAATAAATTGTTTTTTTTTATTTAAATAAATTCTCATCTTTTCACAAATTTATTATCTTGAAAAGTGATTGGTGTATTTTTAGCTCGACTGACGAGTTGTTTTTTAGTCATTGGAAAACAATGAGATTTTGAGATTTTGAGTCTCAACAAATACCATCGCGTTTATTTCCGTGATCTTCGGAAGATAAATAAAAAATGATGAATAAAATATAATTGTTTCCTTTTTTGTTATTTTGATTTTGTATTTTGGTTTTCTTTTCTTACTAAATCCTCGTCAAGAATTGATTGCTAGCTAAGGAAAAGCCAATCTTTAGGGGTGTAAGAAAGTCTCGTTTTTCGAGACTAAAAATCGAGACCGCGACCGAGACCAGAAAAAACCCGAGACTTTTCTCGAGTCGAGACCGAGACTCTCGAACATCACTACTACTTAACAATACTGCAATCCACATTCTTTTAGAATATGATTTTTGAGGGTTATATTAACGGGGCCTCAAATGATGGATATATGCGCAAATGTCAGGTGCTCAAATATCGGGGTCCTTAAATATCGGGGTCCTCAAATGTCGGGTTGTAAAATGTCTTCTGGAAAAAATTGCTTGCTCTTATATATTGTTATTCTAATTTTTTGCATTTACAAAATTCCATCATTTTATTTGATTTTTTTTAAGTAAGCTCCTTAAATCTGAAAAAATTTTTGTTGTGAAACTGATTTAAGATGATAATTATTTTCAAAAATATAAAAAATAGTAATGATTTTGAATTAGTCATTCCCCCAGTATACATTTTTTTAGCGGACATTCTAAAATGTGACATTGTAATTATGCAAGGTCATCATTAATATGTTTTTTTTAATTTCAAGTTGCAATTTTCCCATATTTTTCCGACAAACGACGCATCAATTGTTTTTTATTGATAAATCTTTAAGGTTATTATTTCCTTTGTTCCGTTATTATTTGCAAGAATGACTTTTTTTTAAATATTATGTAAAAAAACAAAATTTGCTTATATTTTTACAATTGTTTTCTTTCAAATTCGCGCTCCAGGTTCTCTTTCCAAAATAATTTTGCAGAATTGTGTCTGGGTTCCCATTTAAGTATGTTGTTACGTTAAAAGCATTTATTTCTGAAGGAAGACATTATAATAAATCATTAAATATACATTTATTTGTATTTCTTTTATTTATTTTTCTATGAGGTTTAAATGAAAATAATTATTAATATATTAATATTTTTAATTGCCCGTATATTTAAAAACAAATAGATAGTTTAATAAGTAACAAAATCCAAATTATTTTTTGAATAATATCTAGGTAAGGCTATTTATAAGAAGTACATTTTTCTTATCCTCCATTTTCACAATTTACTTTTGGTTATAAGAATTTAATTTTTTCATTAATTATTTAAATTTACATTATTTTACCACTGAGAATAATTTAAACCACGAGTCAAAGAAGAAATGAACGAGCACAGGAGTTAAACCCTTGTTTTAATTGCTCGCTGTGGGGAAATAGGAGAAGGAAGGCAGTGTTAAGAGAACGGAAATGGGCGGGATAAAGAAATGGAATTTTGGGGTCGGAATTCCGATTTCCGAGAAAAATTTGGGGCATCGGAATTCCGATATTTTTGGGGAAAAATCTGAAAAAAATCGAAATTAATTTTCTCAAAAATAAATAAAAATTTTCGAAAAATGAGAAGTTTTTTGGTCAAAAAAAAAATTAGTAATTTTGTAGAAAAAAAATTTCCGATTTCCGATTTCCGATGATTCTTGGACCGGAATTCCGATTTTCCGATTTCCGAAAAAAATTTGGGGCATCGGAATTCCGATTTCCGAAAAAATTTTGGGCATCGGAATTCCGGTTTTCCGATTTTTCACTTGGGAAAGTGAAATGTATAATGGGTTATGGGCAAATCCTTTATTGTTCTACATATATTTGCCAAAAAAAAAATTGAGATTAGGGGTGATTATGGGTTGTGCCACCCCAAAGATGCGATGTGCCAGTGCTGCCCGTCAAAGTCAACGAGCGGCTTTGTTTTCTTTTATGTCTACAGTATGCCATCGACTAACAAAGGGCGCAGTGGACATGGCCTACCACTGTGAGCACAACGACCAACAACGTGGATGGGTCAACAACATCAATTGAACTGAATGCGGCACTGGATGAGGACTATCGCGTCACAAAGCTTTTCCGGGTGTTAAAGTATGCCCGCAGCGACGACAAGCTCTTCCGTCGCTATATTGCTGAGTTCATGGCGCAAAAAATTAAGGCTTCCGGCTTTGACGCCAACATCAAAGGCAACACTCAGCTAAAGCGGGAATTCATCAAAGAGTGTGCTGATATGTTCGGGATTTCAATCAACCCCGACAACATGATCGGCAACAAAGGGAAACGATCAATTGCCAAGTTGTGCCTCAACAACTTATGTAATAATAATTTAAAACAATTATAATATTTAAATCTTAATTAAGGGGGGCGTTTTTCCCTGCGTAACTTTGGTCTCGCCCAAACAATCATCACGGACGACCTTTTGGTGCTAGCGTAATACTTGGGCAACCGCTCAGTTGACGTCACATCCGTCGACTAGCTGCTGGACGCTGACCACATCCTCATCAGTTATGTGGAGAAGAAGGAATGAGTGGAGGAGCACGAGTGCTCAAACATTGGTAAATTTTTCATTCAATTTTTTTTTGTCAAATTTAATTGTTAATTTTAGTTATTTCCCTGTGGACGAATTCCACTGCCCGTCTTCTTCTGTTAAAGGCAATGCAGGACGTTGTGAGGGCGCCCAACTGTAAACTCCTCTACACGGACACCGATTCGCTAATTTTCGTTCACCCACGTGACTCCTGCCCACTGAAGACGGGGACTCACTTGGGACAGTTCACCGATGAATACCCCAAGCATGAGATTGAGGAGTACTGCAGTGGCGGTGCCAAGCAGGTAATTTGTAATTCGGTAATAATTAATTAATATTTTTTTTCAGTATGGACTGGAACTGCGACGCATCGGCTCTCCACCAGATGCTGAGGCGGAGTACGTCCTTAAAGTACGCGGAATGCCGCTCAACAATGACGTCATCAAGAATCAGGGACTGAGGTACGAAACTTTCAAAGACGTAGTGCTGCGGTATGCGACAACCGGTGAATATGAACCGATAAATGTGATATACCCCAACTTTTTGTGGCCCGACATTAGGGGTGGCGGACACGTCACCTCTGGTCCCCTTAAAAATGTTATAGACCATATGTAGGAAAAGGGGTTATGGGTCCCAATTTTAATGTATTCAATTTTGGTCACACCTTGTAATTTTATTTGTATCATTTGTATTTTCATTTTTATTGTTACACACACATACACACACTTATCCCCTCCCATCTCAGAATTCACTAACAAGCACCATTTCAGAAATAATGACGCCAGTTTTGCAGCAATTGTTCAACAACAAAGAAAAGGTCAAACGTTTGGACAATGGGCGGGTGTCAGTCAGTTTTGAAATGTGTGAAGAATGTGCGCGACTCAATTGCCATGCAACTGATGTTTTATCACCCCGCCGATTGAAATAATTTACTTTGTATTTATTATAGTCCATTTTATAATCAGATAAAAAATTTTTGCTAAATATATTCAAGCTAGGGGAATAGAAGAGAAAGAAAGATTAAAGAAGTTAATGAGAGAGCACTGGTGTGTTAGAGATGGTCAGTGTATGGGTGAGAAAGCATTGGTGTGCTAGAGAGCGGTTAGAGATGGTCAGTGTATGGGTGAGAGAGCACTGGTGTGCTAGAGAGTGGTTAGAAATGGTCGGTGATTGAGCGAAAGAGCAGTGGTCTGTTTTAGAGATATTGATTAGGTAACGAAAGAGAACGGCTTTGTTAGAGAGTGGTTAGAGAGGGTCAGCGTATGGGTGAGAGCACTGGTTGTGTTAGAGAGTGGTTAGAGATGGTCGATGAATGAGCAAGAGAGCAGTGATGTGTTAGAGATGGTCAGTGTATATGAGAGAGCACTGGTGTGCTAGAGAGTGGTTAGAGGTGGTCAGCGAATGAGCCAGTGAGCACTGGTGTGCTAGAGAGTGGTTAGAGATGGTCGGTGAATGAGCAAGAGAGCAGTGATGTGCAGAGATCGGTTAGAAATGGTCAGTATGGATGAGAGAGCACTGGTGTGTTAGAACTCGGTTAGAGATGGCCAGTGAATGAGTGAGAGAGCATTGGTGTGTTAGAGAGTGATTAGAGATGGTCAGTTCTATAAGCGAGAGAGTACGGGTCTATTAGAGAGTGGTTAATGTAAATGCGTGGGTCATTAGAGTTCAAATGTGAAAGAGAATAGTGAAAAGATGTCTCATTAGAGGTCACCGCAAATATGATGCGGGCAAGTGCACAGATCGGGAATAAATTACAGTAAATTGTGAGATAAGTGAAGAGTACTAATAAACGATGGGAGAATGGTCATAAATTGTTAATATAAGAGTGAGAGCGGGTGTTGTTTGACGGTTAGAGATAAATTGGTAGCGTGCGGTTCTTGGAAAAAACAAAAGCAAAGTTTTCCCTGCCGCAATACCCAAGAGCCAATATGGTGGGCCGAGCCAGACGCTTGCATGTGCCATCTAAAAATGCAAAAGCAACAGAATCAGCAACAAATGCAGGTCGATGCCTCAGGGCTACATCATGTTAATCAAGAGCCTCATCAGCTGTTAAATAATACAAGTTTACCACCAACCCATCCAGACCAGCTTGTACCCGTGCCAACTCAGCCAAGTCACGTTATTAGTATTTATTTAAATAGCTTTTGTTTTTATAGATTTTCAAGCAGTACAACACCAACAACAACAACTGCAGCATGAATTTGTCCCACATTTCATACCCATTGGTATAAAAGAAAGAAAGATATTTTTGAAGAATAAAATGTAAATACATAGATGTTCTGCTACAGCAGGAGCACCCAAACAATTTGCTATACAATCAAGGTACTAATGATGCCATTATTGTCAGCGGTCTAACAGTGAATGACCATTTTCGTTTGGTAAATTTATGTATATAAATTTATTTTATTTTTTATATAGGAAGTTTTTTTGCCGAGGAACAGCTACGGCTGAAAATGCTAGAGATTCAAACCCATGTCAATCGTCTTTGAGAACATGCGCGAATTAAAATAGGCCAACAGTTTCCCAAGAAGGGATAATGGATGAGATAGTTTTGTATGCAATGATGAAGATGACATTGGGGGTCAGTTGGCGTCGTTTGGCAGATGAATTGAGGGCATCACTATTGCCCATTTTACATAATTGATTTTAATAATTTGTCCATTTTTTGTTTGCTGAACTAATTATTTTTAGTTAAAATGAAATTACGCTGTGGTAAAATCTTACTGAATCATCAAAAATTAAATATTTTCGACATTTGCCAAACGAATTATTGTTTGAGGTCGTCAAAGCCCTGCCATTGATCTGGCTTCTGCACATTGTTTCTTCCGAGAAAATCAACAACTTCTGCCTTTGGCATTATTTGCTACAAAGACGTCGGACTTTGCTTGGGGTTGTTATATAAATAAATTAATAAAGAATATATAATAATTTATAGAAAGAAGAAGTCTATAAAATCGAGGCAATAGAGACAAGTCGCCGATCGGTGACAGGCCGACTGGAGCCTCTCATCAAGTGGCAGGACTATGGGTACAACGCATGCACGTAGGAGCCGAGCGAAAACATCAAGCGGTAAAACTCTTGGTTTGGTCAATCCTATTACGAAAGTTTTAGACAGCTCCGGAAGTTTCTGTAAATGGAAACTACTTCATGACTTCAAAAAAGTTGTGAATGGCTCATCCAGCCCTCCCTCTAATGAGCTTCCAACCCCTGAGAACCGGGAATTCATACCAGTTTTCATACTGTTTAATGCTGATCATTGCCCTCGCAGTCCTCTATTTTTTTAATGGTGCGGTAACAAGAAGCAATGAGTTGCGCAGTGGGTTTTTTTCCCTAACAAAATCCTAACCGCCCCGAGAAATTTTCAGATTTGTCTGCTCAACAAAGAAACATGGAAAAATCCGCGCTACTGTTCGGGTTCAACATGGATGGTCATAGCAAGTCAAAATATCTCGTTTTTGCTGAGTTGAAGAAGGGGGGGGGGAGTCATTTTGCTACTAATTAAGGGCTTACCTTCCATTGTCTTGCCAAATTTTTCCTTTTTCTCCGGTTTATGAATCGGTTTGGGATTTTAAGTTTTGCTTATGATACGAACTCTAACAGTTTCACCCAAATTTTCCACCCAAAACAAAAAAAAAGAAGAAGAGGGAATCCGCTTAAAATTTTGCACCTGGAAATGATTTATTACTCGTTTTTATGTATGAAAAAAGTACAACCATCCATGTTTGGACCTGAACAGTTGAGCGAAATTAGGAGTCAAAATTATGGATTCGATTTTCATTTATCTTTAGCACAGAGTGGCCAAATTTGAGTTGGGTTTTTCATGGAACATGTAACTAAATTGGTTACTATTATTTAAAAAAAATGTCCTTAGGGACCCATTCAAACGATTACTCAATGCTTAATCAATTCATTGCTTATTTATCCTAAATTATTTTGTTTCCTCATTAATAAGGCTGCCATAATTTAAAAATACAAACTTTTATCTTGGTTAGAAGCCTCTAGGTTGGTTTCCTAAATCTTATTTCCCGAATTTTTTTTTTCTCCATATTTCGCGTTTTATGTCTGTATTTTCATAATTTTCCATATTTTGGTATCATGCCCATGTCTTATTTCACTGATCACTTTTCCTTCCCATTGGCTGATCAATCTCTCCTTCGTTTTCTTGCCACGCTCACCGACCCTTTTCCGGTCACCTTTCCAACTGTTATGGGGGTTCAAAAAAAAATTTTTTTTTCCAAAATAAACCCACAAATCGCGGAACCCCTTCTAGGATAAAATACTTGAATAAATTCGGTCAAAAAATTTTTTTTTTTTGTTAACATAAAACAATTTTGGGAATTAAGTTTCAAATTCCACCGGGTGTTACTTTTCGTTACTAATTACGTAACCACCCTGAGGGGCTCACTTAACCAATTAAATTATTTTGGGCTATTTATTTCCCCGTCTAATCTCTGATTACTTTTATTCCGTTCCCAGTTCCGGTCACCCTCACACTTTTTCCTAGGATTTATTTATTTTTGTTTTTGGCCCCTTCGGCATGAAATTTGTCTGCCCTGAGGGGTTGCTTATTTTTTTTAATTTATTTTTATTTTTCCATCAATATCATTCTCTCACTTATTTTCATTGATTTATTTTTACTTTCAATCATTTTTACACGCCTTAAGTCGTAAAATAGGGTTGGAGGTTTTTTGGTAATTCGTTAAAACTGAACCTATTGAAACCTTTTGGAATACAATTTCATTTGTTTGGCACTTACGTATCTTAAACTTTCGAATATGATATTATGAATTTATTTTAATGCATTTTATTATTATTTATATTTTAACTAAATTAACCAGTTAAAATAAATCTAAGAAATAAAAAAAATAATTAAAACAAAAATAACATAAAAATTGAATTTTTTTGAATTATGCTTCTGCTTAAGATATTCTAGTGAATATACATTTCCTGTATAAACTCTTTTATTTTTATCTTTATCTATAATTCATTTTTTATTTTCTATTTACAATAATTTAAAAAGTTAAAAAGTTTTTTTTTTTTTTACTATAAGCCACGAGATTCCGCCGACAAAAATGTCTTTAATCTATCTTTTTTGAAACTGATTATTGGCAATTAAAAAATAAGTTAAAAGTCCCAGTAATGTGGTAGTTTGAACCCATGCATTTCTACCGCCACGCCATTAATGATCATTGAGAATAGAATATTAAAAAGTAAATATATTAAATTTTTTCTCCTAAATTTACTTTTTCTCTTAAATTTTCCTTCTGTTTTAGAGCAAGACCCCATTCTTGCCACTGCTTATTTTTGCTCCGAACCCTGTCCAAAAGTGTCCGTTGGGATTCGGCTTTTTGGGCGAGTAAAATACCGGGGGGCAGGTTTCGGGTTCAGGGTTCGGGTTATCCGGAACATCCCTGCTATGAACCGGTATTAATCAGAATTTGCTCCAAATAAAAATTTTAATCCACTTTATGTTTTTTAGTTGGCAGTTTTTTTATTTATTACAACCTTGGTTTTTATGCTAAACCATAAAACTGTAATAATTAAAACGGAGACCCGAAAACCCAAAATAAAAGAAACAGTAACATTTATTTTTTTGTAATTTCAAAAATAACAAAGTGCTTCAAATACAAAAATATTTATTTCATTAGCATTATCATTATTTTAATCAATATTCTTAAAAAGAAATATTGAAATGAATACATTAAATAATAACAATAATTTGCTGCAAATATTTAATGAATTTCAAATTTAAAAAAATAAGAATAAATATAACAGCCGTACAGCGATACTGCTATTGATCATGAGTAAAACAAAAAAAATAATGTTTTTTTAAGTGTATTAATTCAAATGCTAAGAGTAGGAATTAGAGTAGCACGGGACCGGGGCTTTTGACAAAAACCGGGACCGGGACTTTCCGGGCCAGGAAAACCCGGGACCGGGACCGGGGCCCTCGATTTTCAACCGGGACCGGGACCGGGACTAAACCGGGACTTTTCTGAAGCAAAAATTTTTCTTGAAAAACCGAAAAAATTTTCTTATGAATTTTCATTGAATTCCCATTTCATCTTCAATCACTTTTCAATTATCAAAATAAATGAATAAAGTAATTCATTAAGTCTAAATGAACCCTTATCCTCCTAGTTTACCCTGGGTTCCGATATGAGAAATTTCAAAGTCAGAACATTCAGTCCCAAAAATCATAACATTTTTGAAAAATGATGCGCAGATAACTGTAAATCAATTTATCGAAGTAAATGAGTATTAAAGATTATATTTCATGACCCATAATGGAGGTGCCCGGTGGTGCCGATAGGCGCCACCGGGGAGAAATTTTGAAAATTTGTGTCCCATTTGTTAACAGATTTTGACCAAAACTTTCAATTTTTCGAAAATAAATGAAATTTATAAAGAAAATTGTTAATTATGAATTATATCAGGTGGGGGATTACTTTCTTTTCATAATTTTTGAATTTGACCGAACTGATATTGGGAAAACAATTTAAAAAAAAATTTAATTTCCTGCATGAGAGGGATTTGAACCCAAGAAAAAGATTTGGAAAAGCAATACTTCTACCACCACACCAAATTGTCATTGGATAGATTATTAATAAAAGTATATTTATAACGAATTTTTTCTCCATAATTTTCCTTTTCTCCAATTCTTCTCAACAATTTCTTGCTCATAGCCTAATTCTTACCAGTGCATATTTGGTCCCGGTTAGTCCCGGTCCCGCCGGGGACCCAAGTTTCGGGACCGGGACTTGAGTTTTTTTGAAAAACGGGACCGGGACCGGGACCGGGACCTGAAAAAACCGGCCCCGATCCCGGTCCCGGTCCCGGTCCCGGTCCCGTGCTACCCTAGTAGGAATATAACAAAATGTTCAGAAAAGGAAACACAAATAAATCTATTTAAAAATATAACAAAAAAATGTTATACCTGATACAAGAGAATTCGTTGAACCCTAATACAAAAGAATTCATTAGAATGATATCAGAATTTATGAGATTTAAGCGAAAAAATCAATTAAACGATATAGTATAAAAAATCATTTTATAACTACACAAAGAAATAATTTATTAAACTTCAATGGATAAAATAAACGGCCAAACATGTCCGATCAAGAGGGACACTTTTATTTTATTATATTCTCTTAAGATGGACAAAATTCAACGTATTTGAGTAAAAAAATTATTTGCTTGTTTAAAATTAAGCATTAAGCTGAGTTTATATTTGTCAAAAGTCCAGTAATAATAAACCCAAAGAACGAGGAGTTTAACATTGTATAAAGAGTAAACGCAACAACGAAATCATAACTAATTTGCGAGAGAAAATTTATTTTAAACCAACAATTAGCAAAATAAGGGATATTGACCATTTAAATTAAAAAACAAAAAAGGATTAAAATTACAATTACAAATTGAAGCATATATTATTATTTAAATTTTATGAACCAACTCGAAAATGCCTTCTATTCTTTAAATATAAATTTTTATTACAACATTTATTAAAATCGGACTGATAGTGAAGGTCTTCCGGTATGAAAAAAACAGCGGCCATTTTTCGATATTTAAAAATTATTCAAATTAATAGCAAAAAAATTTGTAATTATATCTTGCATTTACTTATCTTAAAAACAAAAACAAAACAAAATTTGAATAAAAATATTCATAAAATTACAAATATAGTAAAAGCAAAGAAATGAAAATAGAAAACTCATTCAATTTTAAATTATTAAAACTGAAATTAAAAAATATAAATATAAAGTAGTCAAAAAGTTATATAATTAAGAAGTAATTAACTATATTTCTGGCGCGTAATGTTTTTGCGTAGCCAATTTAATGGTTTAGATTTGAGGCCGTTATTTGTGTTGCTTTTTTAATTGTTATGACTTTCGTCCCTGATAAAGAAACAGTAAAACCGGAAAATGAAACGGAAGACCTGAAAACTCAAATAACTAAATAATATAAATTAGTTAATTTCAGATTTAATAAAATGTGCTTAAAATACACAAATTATTTATGATTCACATTATCTTTATCATATTTTAAACAAACTAAGATTAAAGTACATATAAACGAGGGAAATGAAGTTAGTACTGCTGAAGATCGCCTAAATGAAAAGATTATAATTATCGAATTTTTCAAAGGCATTCCCAATGTTGACCAAGGAAATGTCTACGTGTTTTAATAGAAAAGAATTAACATTTTTATTAAAAAACATTAAAAAATAAAAGAAAATATCTCTTGTAAATTTTTTAAATTATTAATTTAAAAATGGAATCCTGTCTAAAAATTTTTTTCGAAAAATCCAACGAAACACGATAAACCCGAAAAACTAAAAGACTGTCTATAAATTCAATAATGTGCCTTTAATATTATAGACTGATTGCCAAATAGGATTAAACTTTTATAAAAAATATATTCAAATATATATCATATTGACCGATTCACATTAAAGCTAATCTGTCAGCAAGAATCTTTAAAGAAAATTTAAACAAATACCAAATATTGATGTATCCAGTTTAAAAAAAGAATATTAAATCCAGCAAAAAATTGCTTCGCCTTCACTGGTAACGAACCATGAGATTTGAATAACCTGATCTTTGGCCAAACAAAGCCTGGTTTTTTCTATACAAAAATTTATTCTAAGTCTTTCTAATTTTTAATTTTAATTAACCAATCATTGTAATTAATTATAAAGCTTGACTTCAAGTTAATCAGAATTGAAGAAAAATATGATTTACCATCAATGTAGAAAATGAAATGAAATAAATATTTTTGGAAAAAGCTTCAAAAAATAAAAATAAATTGAGTCAATTTTCAATAATATAAATTAAATAAGTGAATTGGTTTTATCAAAAATTGGGAATAATACATTCATGGAATCGAATCAATTATATTTCGTTATAATTAGAAATTTTTAGAGGTTTCCATTTAAAACATAGACTGGATACCAAATTTGTAAATATTAATGTTACTTCTTTTTGTGCTTTTTTCGGATTTTTACTCATTTTTCGCTTTTTTATTACTATTATATTTATTTTTTTAATATACTTTTATACCTTTTGATTCCTATTTATTTTTTCAATAGAAATATTTCAATGCTGAATGAAAGATTTTATTTCCATTTGCCTCCAGAGCTTTAATCTATGTTTAAATGAATTCATATGGGTTTTTACTTGTAATTCTCCCATCATTTTTTGTTCTATTTTTTTTTTGTCTAATTACTCAGTTTCTTGTTAGAGTTATTTTTTGTTTTGGAAAAGCATTATTTTTATATTCTTTTAATATGAATGAAGAATATATTCTGTTTCCTTGCGCTTTTATATATATTTTTTTTTTAGTTTTTTTTGTATTATTATTATTTATAAGAAAATATATTGTTTTATTTAGCGCATTGCATTAATGCGCGGATAAGAATTTATGTATATGATTTCAAGCGCTATGGTTCTTTAACATTATACAGTATTTGTCTTCTATTATTATAAGAATATTGCTTCAATACCTGCATCATTTCGCCAATTTTGCTTTAAATTTTATTTATTTAAAATTTGATAGTGCCGAAATTTATGGGATTTCAAACTAACTATGTATTAACTTAAAAATATTGACTGTTTAGCTGTTATTTCTAAAATTTACTATTTTTTAGTTAGGACCCTTTCTTATTTTTTTAAATATTTGTAATTGGTTAAAAATATATTTTGAAACTATTCATGTCAATTAAACGCGTTGGCATTATTAAAATTTACACACATGTGTTTATTATTTTTTTTAAACGAAACCCAATAATTTCATTTAATCTTATTATTATTTGAAATAGATAACACAGTGTGTTGTTTGCGATTAGGCAATCTTTTGCTGAACATAATCTTAATAAATTTATTTATTCATTTAAAATTCATTAAAACATTCGGTTTTTGTTATCTAAATTTTTCGATTCTTTTTGAAGATTGAAGAAACTTAATAATATGTTGTCGATTTCTATTATTTATTAGAACCTTGAGCCCAGTCGATTCTTTGAAGCGCCTTAATGATGGCTTTGCATTTTTCTTAAGAAAGTTTTTCAGTTTTAAGTTATCAATTAATTGTTTTTTTTATTAAAAAGAAAGTGATTTTACATTTTTTGTCGTTTTTTACTATTTTTTAAGGGGCGTGTTTTGTTTTATACGTGTTATTTTGAATAGGTTAATTTAAAACTATCAAACACCAAATTAAACTTTTTTTTTGTATATTAATTAAAATATGTTAATATTTTTATAAGTTCAAAGATAATGCGTAGCCGACTGTTTCTTATTTGAAACAGTTGAAGCTTTTCGGAGTCTTTTGAAAAAAAAAAGATCAATTTTTACATGCCAACTAAAATATTATGCTTTCTTAAATTATTAATTTTTAAATTATATTTTTAGATTTTATTAGTATGAAATCATTTTAATGTTTCCAAAATAAGATTTTTTGCAAGAAAGATCCATGATCCGGTTCCTTTCAATTCACTTCTCACGCAATAGGTCTTGCTCCACAATGTCTCCATAATGACCATTTGGCATAGTTCAAAAGCCTTGCCAGCCATAGTTTGTTTGAGTTGGGACCGCATTTGAGCACATAATTATTTAGATTTCTTGTTAATTAAATCATAAAACTTTTTTTATTTGTTGCCTTTTATGTTTCATTCAATATATATTTTTATTATTTTTAGAAGAATTTATTATTGTCCGCATGAAATCAATTTTCTTCAAAATATGCTTATAATTTTTTTTTTTCTTTTGAAGCTTCAAATTTAAATGACGTGTTTTGATAATTTTCTATTAATTGCCCTGTTCTTGGTGCCACCATTAAGAATTCGGGCGGATCTTTTCATAATCGGATCATTTCTATAATTTGTTTATCTAATAATACTTCATTTGTTTATTTAAATCATTTCTATTTTATATTTTAGCTAATCCTTGCTTTCGTTCCAATGGCTAATTGTGTTTTGTTTTAGTAATTTTTTTTATTTCTTTAAACGATAAAAATTAAATTCAACACTTTTTTCGAATTTTCTTTAAAATGAATATACTTGTCTAATTTGTCACCCTGTCCCATTTTTTTTTTTTTGATTATTTCTTTTGAAAACATAGGCAATTTTATTCTGCGCCCTGATTATATTTTATATTCGTTTAAGTTTATTTATTTAAGATATTTCAGCTTTTAAAAGAGAAAAAGTTATTAAACAATAATATAAAATTATAGTTCTTTATAAATTTTAATTTATTGTGCTTTTATCGTTTTCTTTATTATTAATTTTATTAAATTTGAAATTCAAAATAATTTGAGTCTAGCTGTTATTTTTGCTGTGCTCTGGCCCCCCCCCCCTCACTTTGTCTGACCCTAAAATTATTGAACGTTTTTTTACTTTTTAATAAATTTCTATCGAATATATAAATTACATTACTAGTTTCATTTAAATTTTTAAAGAAATAAATATTAAAAAGCCTTACATATTTAAGTTTAGTTAATTTATCTCTACAGGTTTTTAAAGTTTTATTATAAAAAAAGATCTATAATAAGGAAATATTTTAATAAAAAGAAATTATTGCCGAGTAAAAGAAATAATGAAATTAGAAATTAAATGAGGTATCTTTAAAAAAAGGAACAGGCATCTATTTTTAAATCACTCAAAGTTAAATGATAATTTTAATAATTTTTGTTATTGATAATTTTTAATTTGCTGTTCTCTTTATTTTTTTAACAAACAACAATTATTTAATTATATTTAATATATAAGATAAAAAAAAAATGATTGATGGGATATAAATATTTTTTTAAGCATATTTTAATAAAACGAGAAATAAAAATGATACTAACACATTATAACTATTTTGTTTAAATAAATAAATAAAAAGGAAAAAATAATTTTATCAATTTCGAGCTTTGATTAATGCTCTTGGAGCAGTGCTTCCATCGCAACAACAATTAAATTACTTTTCTTCAGCACCGAGTCGAGTTTAAAAAACAAAAAATTTTAATAAAAATATTCGCAAATTATTCTATATACTTTAATAAAATTCACACAGCCGGATTAAAAAAAATTTAATCATAGATAGAAAGAATGTTTGCATTTAAGAAAATAATTTTATTCTTTCATTAATCTTACAGTGAGTTAATTCCAATTAAAAAAGAGTTTAACGAACTCTAAATATAGTGAAATAAAAAAACAATTTAAAATGCTATCAATCGTTTCTTATTAATATAAGCCTTATACAAACTATTTTTTAAATTATGCGCATTTTATTTACTAAAAGATATATTTTTAAAATAAATAACTTCAACTCATTTACTGAGAACCTTATTCATGGAGTTGTTGATCGGGCTACTTTTAAAAAAAGAGCAAATAGCATTGAAATTCAAAGAAGGATTTTCCAGAACGATTAGCAAAGAAAATGAATTAAAAAATAATTCTTCTCATAATAAGTCAACCTAATAAAAATATAAATTATTTTATTAAAAAATTTAAATAAAAAATATATTTGAAAACATATTAATGACAATGCAGATCGAAATAGAGGTAAAAATAACGAAACATTTTTCAAATAAATTTGAAATGAAAATAGGAGAAATATTTTTTTATAATTTAATCCATTAGTTCTACCGTTAAAATACTAAGATGATAGTTCTTATTAAAGACTTGGTATTATAAAAACTTGCTGACGCTTTTTGTAAAAAAGACCACCCATACATGTTTCGTAAAAGTGCCAAAATGGGGGTGCGCGTTTCGTAAACGGCCAGCGCGTTCTGTAAAAAAGCCACACTTCTCCCGCGGATTTTTTTTAACCTATGAATTTATTCTAAGAAAAGGCCTCAAATGTAAAAGCATTGTTCGGTAACCTCCCCGAATCATCCCCCCCCCCATTTTTTTGATACCTAACGACGAAGTCGTCACTCGTACTTTTCCGCATTATTCGACCGCCTCCCTCCCCCCCTTCCCCGTCGCCCACAATATTTTTCACACCTACGACGGGACCATCAGTCTAATTTTGCCGCATAATTTATCCCCCCCCCTCCGGAAGCCGTCAATAGGCACCGGCTTCTTGGACCTCCCCCCCCCCCCCCCACAACCCCTCCAACGGCACAGGATTGTCCGGTAATTAATTACCCTCCACCGCGCGGGAGGGTTAAGAACCGTGGATTTTTTTCACCGGTTTCTAGACATTTTGGGTTTCAGAATGGTCTTTTATTAATAATTTATTTAAGCAATGCTTTTACATTTGATGCCTTTTCTTAGAATAAATTCATTGATTAAAAAAAATCAGCGGGAGAAGTGTGGCTTTTTTACAGAACGCGCTGGGCGTTTTACGAAACGCGCACAAAAATATTTGCCATTCCAATTCAAAAAAGAATAAAAAATAATAAATAAATCAATGAAGATTTAACTGTTTATATTAATAAAAATTTTTTATTACTTATTTCTGCATTAATAAAATTTATATCATTTACATTAATTTATGAAAAATTTATTTTAAGGATGTGGAAATTAATTTTTATAATTTTTATTAAAATTAATTTATTCCGTAAAAATTATTCGACCAAAATAAAACAGCAGCAAAAAACATTTGATCAAATATTTGGAGACAATTGGCAAAAAGGAAATTCGCAACAGAGGTATGGACAAAATATTCAAAGAGTAAAAGAAATAATGGAGGAACAATATAACGAAGTTTTTGATGACAATTGGGACGGTGAAGAAATGGGAGAAAAGGACAATTCATCACAAAAGAGTGAAGAAATGGGAGAAAAGGACAATTCATCACAAAAGAGTGAAGAAATGGGAGAAAAGGACAATTCATCACAAAAGAGTGAAGAAATGGGAGAAAAGGACAATTCATCACAAAAGAGTGAAGAAATGGGAGAAAAGGACAATTCATCACAAAAGAGTGAAGAAATGGGAGAAAAGGACAATTCATCACAAAAGAGTGAAGAAATGGGAGAAAGAAAGGGTCAACATTTTGGCAATGAAACAAATGCACAAAAAAGACAAATAATTGGAAAATTCCATCAAATGAAAAAAGAATATAAAGAAATAGGAGAATATTCATCAAAAGAATGGAGTAAAATTGAAGCAAAAATAGCGAGAAAATTGGGGGTCGTTCGGGACGAAATATACAAATTGAAAAGGGAACTTGGAACAAATCAAACAAAAATAGCTGAAGAACAAAAAAAAATTTTATACAAAATTATTTAAAGCTAAAAAAGGATTTTATGTCAAAAGGAAAACATTCCAAAAAGGAATGGGGACAATTTAAAGCTGAAACAAAAAGAAAAACTGGGTCAAGTTATAAGTCAATTAGTATATGGATGAAGGAATTTGGACTCACGAAACGAATCTGTAGAGTTAAGGATACGGTCACAAAAATGAAAATAATAGAAAATTTGATGAAATTAGGCAAAAATATATGCAAGAAAGAAGGCACAGAACAAAGGAATGGCATCAATTTGAACAAAAATTAACGAAAAAATTAGGAGCTAGTCCCCACACAATTCGTAAATGGAAAAAACAATATGGACAAAAAATTAAAACAAAAGAATTTGGCAAAAGTCCAAAATTGCAACAACAAATTTAATCTCCGGCAACAGAAGAGAACATATGAAAATGAAAGAGCAGCACATAGAAACAAACATAAGAAGAAAACCCCAATATAAACCTTGCATTGTTTTATTTTTTTTAATTTTAACATTAAATACAGTCATGGTCATTTTTTTTTCGCCACTAAAAGTTTGTTTATTTGTATTTATTTGATTATAAATCTAAATTTGGTTGATTTTGTTGTAATATGTTTTACATTTTCTTATAGAATTGTTTTGTGGCCTTTGCAATGAAACCATTTACACATATGATTTTGTAATTGTTGTTACAAACCCAACTGTACTCTTATAAATCCGAAAAAATCGTGCACACTTGACAATGGGGAAGAACATGATTTAATAGAGTTAAATTATTTACATACATAAAATAAATGTCGCCGATTACAGTTTTCCGTTATTTTTTAGGCATCTGAATCCCGGTTTCCAATTTTTAAAATTAGAGATCGTTGGAGATTCTTTTACTTATTGTCTGTGTTTTTCAAAAATTTATTGGTACTGTCAAAATCACAACGACACAAATGACAAGAATTCATTTTTTTTTTTTTGCAATGATCGTTTTTTAGGGCTCCCAGATGAAAATTTTTTTAGGCTGGCAAAGAATCATCATTTGAAATCAAAAATTATCATTATGAAAAAACTATTCTAAAAGCAAGAAACATCATTAAATAGAATCAATTTTTTTAATCAGAGGGGTGGGAACCGTTAGTGCCGATAAGGCACCACCGAGGGAAATTTTGAAAATCTGAATGTATTTAGTAACAGATTTTGCACTAAAAACCCTGATATTAAATTCCAGTAGCGTATGCCAAACACCAATAAAAGTTGTATAAAAATTTTTTAATTATAAAATATGTTAATAAAGACCCCAACATTTTATTGGCAAAAAGAAAAAAATTAGAAACTATAGAAACAAGAAAATAATAAAATATTTAAATAAAATTACTATAGAGCATCTCTATTAATTAAATTTTTTCCTTTAGGGTTTTTCATATTTTTTTTCTAAAAAATGGCACGGTTTGCGATTACATTCACAATTTTTCCTACACATATAAATTTGCAAAAAAAAAAAGGATGAAAATGAAATTGAAGGAAAGATAATTGTGGATGGCACAAAAAATTCTAAAACCCCAGAATAGGTGCAAAATATGTGACAAAAACTAGAAGATGCCGAAAAGTTGAACAAAAAAATTTTCTCCAAAACTCTTAGAACAACCAAAACTACTCGATTGCCTAAAATAATTAAGAAAGAAATTTTTAAAAAATTAAGAAATTTTTGTTAAATATGCACTTTTCGTAAACATTTTAATTAAAACTGTTAAAAGCTAAAAAAAAGAAGCAGTACGATTGAGTGACGAGAAAGCGAATCGTCTTTTAACCTACAATATATAAATGTGATTTATCAATAACAACAAAATAACAAAAAAGGGAAATGATGAATTAAACAAAAATATTATAATTGTATGGAATTCCTTTCAAAAATTCTATAATCATAAGATTCTGGTCTTAGCTGAGATATTCCGATATTTACCGGCCCCGCTTTTGTGGTGGTTTGAATTAGATCAGATCTGGTACAATATGATTTATTAGTAGGGATCGGATTTTAAGGCAAATGCCTTTTTATCTGCTGACTTGGGATTAAAATTTAATTGAATGAGTTTTACACCGAGAAATCTTGAAAAATCTTTACTTTTAATTAACAGTAAACAATTATCATTTTCATGTTTGAAAATATTTAATAAAAAAAATTTTATGCTGACTTCTTACAAATTTTTGTGCCTTTTAAGACGCGTTTTTGGCAATTTTTTGTGCCTTAAAATCCGATTCCTATTTATCTGAAGTAGGGTTCTGTTCAAATTAAATCATACGATAAATCATTTGCAGCATGTGAAGGTTTCAGAGAGTTTGGACGCCAGCAGCCATCTTTCAGACATCATAACTTTTTTCTAAGGCAACTATATAATTAAGAAAAAAAATTTTTAAAAATGCGCAAATTAATTTTTATTAAATTTATTTATTTAAAAAAATTTGTTCGACTAAAATAAAACATCAGCAAAAAAGATTATGTCAGAAGGAAAACATTCCATCAAGAAATGGACCAATTTATATTGAAATAAATAGAAAAACTGGGTCAAGTTATAAGTCAATTAGTATATGGATGAAGGAATTTGGGCTCACGAAACGAATCTGTAGAGTTAAGGATACGGTCACAAAAATCAAAATTATCCAAAAATTTGACGAAATTAAACAGAAATATAGGCAAAAAAGAAGGCACACAAAAAGGAATGGGGACAATTTCAACGAAAAATAACGAAACAATTAGGAGCCAATAAATATACAATTCGTAGATGGAAAATTTTTTTTTAGTTAATTAAATTTTTTTATAAAAATAAATTATCCATTTTAAGTTGAAGATACAGGAAAATTAAGAATTGCTTTTTTCAAACTGATTTCCCTTGCTTCTGCATGTTTTTTTGAGAGCTTTCATTAATTAAGTAACTATTAAAAAGGGAGCTTTGATCTTTGATCATATTTGTCTTCTGCTTGCGATTGATTGTGACTTTTTTTTTATATAAAGTTGAAAATTATAAATTAAGTGGGATTTTTTGTTTATGGGACAAAATTTTAGAAAAAGTATTTTAATTAATTTTTAAAGCTTTCATCCAAGTTTGTATCAGTACTTGCCTATTCAGATTTTTAATCTTTCCTCCATTTTCTTCGATGAATATATAATATAATATTGTATGTTTATTACATCTCAATTTTATCTCACATCATCTTTTAATTCATAGAAATATGTTAAATTTTATTCCTAAATTTTATGTTAAAATTTTAAAAATACCAGGTATTTTATCTTCTTGTTCACCCAATTTCATTCCTTATTCTTGTGAAGTGTTTCTCTCATTTATTTTTTTTTATTTATCATTTACTCTGGTTTCTTTTACGTTTTAATTTAAAATCTGTTTTAAATAATTATTGTTCCTTGTAGTGACGAGCACACACCGCCTGGCAGCCACTCGCGTTTTTGTTTTACTCTATTTCTTAATTATTTTAGCTAATGTTTTTTCTTATGGCACTTAATTTGGTTGCAATAGATATAAATGATGATTCGTTTTAGACATTAATATTAAATATAGCTTAAATCCAATATTTTTTGGCTTTTTAAGCATTCTATTTGAAGTGATTAGAGCAATATTGAAGGGAGAAGGTACCTATGATTTTTTTAATTTTCCATTAAATTGCCCATTTATAAAAATTGGCTATACTGCGAAATAATAAAAATTTTATTTAAATTAATTTATCTTTATAAATCGATAGAACTCGATGAACTTTCCAACCTTTTTGGCTAAGGTAATGCTCTTTATTTGCGTCTTATCGAGTTAATAAAGCTTATTCTTGAGATATTTTTTATTTCAATTGTAATTTAAAGAAAAATAAATTCATGCGATTTAATATTTTTCTTATATTTTTTCAGATTTAAATGCGTTTTGCACTTTAAAAGGCATAAAACGAAGGTAAAATCAAAATTGGTCCTTCTTTCGTTTCTAATTTGTTAAATATTTTAAGCGTAATTTTTTAAAGCTGAAATGATATTGTTTATTTTTTTAAAATATTTAAAATATATTAAAAACAATTTATTTTTTTACTGGCTAATAGTTTTTTGCGTTCAATTGTAGAAAAAGCATGTATAAATAAAATATTAACAATGTTTGATTTGAAATGAGAAATCGTCGTATTATCTTATTTAATTAATAATTTTTTTAGTATTTTTGAAAATTTAGGTCATTTAAGAACCAAACAAAGATCAAGTTCGAGCAATAACATATCGTCTAGCCGCTTATCATTTTGATTTTTAGGAAAAACTGAAAATTTTATTGTAATTCAAGAATAAAAAATATTTTTTTGTCCAAAAATATTGGTCCGCAAATGTCGGTCGGCAAAAGTCGGTCCGCAAATGTCTGTCCGCAAATGTCGGTCGGCAAAAGTCGGTCCGCAAATGTCTGTCCGCAAATGTCGGTCCGCAAATGTCTGTCCGCAAATGTCGGTTTCTTGGGTTGCTTTCTTATTTGTTATTAGTCCTTTTTTACTTTGTGTCTGTTATAATTTTTTTAATGTCTTTTGAACTTTGGAAGGACTATTGACAATTTTGTTTACTAATTGCAACATTAATTTTAAAACATTGTTTTAACGAAAAGTTTTATTTCGGTTACACTTCTCAACTAATGACTAAAACATTCTTAATGTGTTGACATTGGTTAAACAATTTAAAGCTTATTAATTAAAGGCAAATGAAATGTTAAAATTTTATTTTTTTATTAACTATTCTAAAGATTTTTCAAACTCATTTCTATTTAAAATATGTGATTAAATTTTTTTGCACTTTTCCTCATTCAGTTGTAAAGTTTTGTTTGGATAATTTTTCGAATTTCTTGAGTAATTTCTTAAAATTTTTATTTTTTTTTAAGTAAATTTGGTATGCTGTTTTCTTTTACTAATATTGGAAATAATATATGTCAGTTGACAAATGGGTAAAACATTCGGCAGAATTTTAATTGTGAATTCTTCAGCCCTTCATATTTACTTGAAATCAGGCCCCTGAGAAGTAAATTTATTGTTTATATTTGAAAATATTATATGAAATTTTATTTTATTTATTTGCTGTTTGTGTTGGTTTTGTTTTGATTTTATTGTTAATTTTTTGAAACTTAAAAAATTTTTTTATATATCTTTTGGAAACTTTTTATTTTAAGATAATTGTATTTTAGTAAATTGGCATTCTTTGCATCCGGGAAGAATACTCCATTTTTAGTTTCTTTTTAAGGTTTTGCGATTCGATTTTTTTTTTTGTTTTCGTGACCTGATTCGAAAATTTTTTCATATTTTCGCGATAATTAAATTGCAAGCCCAGGCCACTACCAATGTAGACCGACTTGGCACTGCTATCACTAGGGATGCCATTTATATGGAAATCCATATTTTTTTCCTGAACTCGCAACGGCCTGAAACGCACGAAAAATGTTTTTTAGCTTGGTTTAAGCTTCTAGGATGGTTTTCTAAGTCCATATTTTTCAATATTTTGAGATTTATGAACATATTCCATATCTTGACCATATTTAAATTCAATTGTTTAGTTTGCATCAATTTAAAAGGTGCCAATTTTTTAAATAATTTCAAGAATCAAAGGTTATAAATAAAATCTTTTTGCGTATAAATAAATTTTGCATTTTTTTTTAAAATAAATCTCTTAAGGTTTTTTGAATAGTTCAGCAGATATTATATGAGTAGTTAAAGACCGGTCCTTAACTACTTATATGTATATAATTTTTCTTTTTTCTATAATATTTTTGTTATTTAATTGAAAACCTTTGCCTAACTTGAAAAAACGAAAAGTGCCCTGTTCTGGTCCCCAATTATGTAAAAACGTACAGCGGAACTTCGCAATGTTTTATTAAATTTTATTTAATAGAGAAAAAAATCTCAGTGATTAATTAAATTGTTATTCTTTCATTTTGATAGCTGCTTTCAAACAATTTTCTTTTATAATAGACTTTAATTTAATTTTTATATGCATGCCACAAATAAACTTCTTTTACTTTCAATTTCAAATACGCAAATATTTATAATTTAAAGAACCATCCGCATGCAGACCGTTTTTTTTTTTGGGGAAATCTGTAATTTTATCTTATTTTCTTTCTGTAGTATTTTTCGTTGAATTTATAATCATAATTTGTATCAGAGTTTTTTCAATATTTTTTTTTCTATTGTGCGTGCAACTTTTAAATTATTCCGTTTAATAGATATTCATAGGAAATATGATGTCAAATTATTTATTCAATGAAACTTGTTAGGGATTTTCTTTATTTTATTACTTATAGTAAAATAAACATGCATTTCGCGTCCTTATCAGTTAACTCAATGATTCAATGCTTTTTCTGTGTTTGGTTAAAAAAATAATTTTTTTAGTTGCATAATGTCTCTTTTTTATAGAAATGAATTATGAAGGCATTATTAATTTTAAAACCTAGCTCTTTTTTTTATAATACAAATTGGGAAGTTTTATATTTAGAGAACTGATGAACCCTAAATTTCTATAGGAAAAACAAACTTTGAAAAATTTGTTATTATATAAAAATTGGAATTAATTTACTTTTGAAGGTCAATTGCTTTTTATACAGTTGAAACCCTCCAGAAGAAAAACTATTAAAAAGAAAATAAGAATAGCTTTAATAAAGAATATATATTCATTATAAAAATTAATGAAAAAAATGTTGGAGTAAAGAAAACGAAAAGTTATTAATTCACTATATCTACATTTTTCATGTAATTTCTATTTTGAAATAATGCTAGTTTTTTGATAATGCACGCACACCTATTTGTTCTTTCGAAATATTGACCTATTCTTTTTGTTAGGTATATTTTCTTCTCAATATTTTCGTGTCGGTTTCAGGGTGTTATAGGAGATTTTTTAGTTTTGAAGGGTTGAGTTGTAAAAAGATCTCTGAAATGGTCTTTTTCAAAGCCAATCAAAAAAAAAATATACGGGCCTGATTTGGTCATGTTATATCATTTTACCATGGTCATTTTTGGTTTTTGATTTAGAGAAAATTCGTGAGAAATTGTGCGTGAATATTAATTGACTTGGGCATGCTTTTTAAAAATTACCAAAAAAAATCAGAAAATGGAAATTTTGTGATTTTGTTGTAAACATGGGTTGTTGTTTTTAGGGTAATTGGTCTAAATATTGGTTTTTTAAGTAGGTTTTTGGATTTATATTTTTTCATTTTATTTTTTGTTTTTTTAGGGTTTTTATTTTTTTATTCATTAAAACAAAAAAAAACACATCTAAATAAATACAAATAAATTTATTTTGAATTTTTTAACATTGGAAAAATTTGTGTATCAAAAATTATGTTTCAACCTAAGTATTTAGGTTACTATTTCGCGAATTGAACTTCGAATAACATCAAAAAATATGTTACTGCGAATAAATTTTTTTTGGAATTGTTTTCATTTTGGATATGATTTTTCTGTTAGTACACAATTGACCAATTGGACGTTGCAGGAAAATTTGATCGATTTTATTATGCCAAAATAATTTTTTCTTTGTCATTCATTCACTCTCCCCCTTCCCTGCTTCCCCTCAGTTGCCCCTCTCCGCGCCAACATGTGCCCGATTCCGACGGCATCGCCTCATTCCATAAAAAAGGGACAAATGATTCCCACTTAAATTAACAAATAAAAATTCTTAATAGCATCGGATATTAGTTATAATGCATTGAATAGCCTGCAAATTTCATAATAAAAATTCGACAAATAACAAAAAATACTTAATAAAGCATAAATTTCTGCTATATTACAAAAATATTTAATTTATCATTTAAAAAAAAAAAGATTGAGACTTTGATTTAGGAAAAAATAATAAAGCAATAAACAAGGAAGTCAAAATGTATGAAATTTTAAAATTAAGGAAGAAAGTTCATCAATTGATGGCAAATTTCGCAAATAGCATGATCAAAATTAACTTGAATTTAATAATATATAAAAAATCCATTGCATTAATTGCAAAAAAAAAAATGCAAAATAATTCATTTAAAAAAAAAACTATCTTTATTTACTCAAAAATTGTTAAATCAAAAAAACTTATTTAAATATAATAATTCTGACGGGAACGGGCGCACAACCAGAATCCTGTTAAACATGAGTTAAAGATACAATTAATCTTGTTTAATTTGAAAAGGGTCGAAGACAGCGCGGTGCTTCGACAATCCACCCCCATTATACAAATTAAAAAACTTAAAAAGTTTTTTTTTCAAAATAAAAAAAATATTTAAATTTATTTAAACCAATGTTTAAATTCATTTTTAAATTATAAATAATATTTTGTTGTTTACACAAAAGAATTTAAAAAATCAAAAAATAAATCTTTCTTTAAAATATTGCCATATGCAGCTTAATAAATTGCCCGTTATGTTAGTAAGTTTTTATTTACGTTTTTTATTATATTATTCATTTTCAAAATAATGAAACTGCGGTTCCGAATACAATAATTCAAATTATATGAATATAAAAATTATCGTATTAGTCCTCACGAAACAAGAATTTAGAAAATGACTTAAGAATGCGGGGAATATGGAATAACAATTTGATATAAAATCTTAAAAGTATATATATGAAAAAAAAAATGATAAAACTATTATTTTAAATTTATTTTTTAATTTAAATATTTTTATTGGTTGTCTATGATGAAAGAACCAACGTGAATTTTAAATATTTTCGAGATATATTATATTATAATTAATTAATAAACCAACAAATTAATATAAGCCCCAAATAACATATTCAAATAGAATATAGATTGCAGAATTATTATTAAATACTATCTATGTAAAAAAGGGCTTAAATGCCACAAAAGCTTAAATTTATTTATACAAAATTGGTAAAAATATACGTTTTTATTTTATTAAATAAATCAGGTGGCAAAAATTGGATATAATTTTATAAAAAAAATATCGAAAATACAATAAAAAATAATAATAATACTATTTTTTCGATAATTTCTATAATTCTGATGGAAAGAAAATAACTAAAACAATTAAATATTGACTTAATTTTAAAATAGTTGCACCATATCAACGTCGAGTTCATCGAGGATATTTTTCGAGAATTAAATATTCTTAAATTAATTGCAAAGTATTTTATTGGGATGTTTTTATTTTTAAAATATTATTAAAAAACAAATTAAATAACAGGTTCAATTAAATGCTGGAATTATAAAATAATAAAAAAGAATTACATAAATCAAATTTTTCAAAATTTTATAAAAGACCTGTTAATTCACTACAAAATGCCAATATATGCAAATATAAATGTCATTCAATGGTCAAATTACAGTTAATAAAACAAATTGGACAAAAGTGTGAAACTGGCTAAAAGACTAAATTGAATAAGAAAAAACTTAATGGCATCTATGAATACACATGCCGGCTGCCTAGTTAATGATTTGTGAAAAATCTGTAAAAATATAGCAAATTTTTAGACTGTCGCAGTAACCGGCCTCAGGAATTAAAAGGCTTCACTCATCTTAAAAAAATGAATAAACAAATTTCACTAAATTGAAAACAATTTTTTAAATTTTTATTTGAACGATCGAGAAAATGACGAGATGGAAGATTTCAATCTATGGGACACTGCAAAACCCGAAAAAGCAGGTTGGTGCCAGGAAAAGCGATATTCATAAAAGGTCCGTCCGTATGATATTTGCATGTCGTTGTAAATAACAGCCGAGGTACAAAACTATTTTTTTCCCTATATTAATTTACCAATATTTTTTTATTGAAAAATGTTAATAAAAACTTTTTGTCTCTAAACTTTATTAATATTTTTGCCGCTAAAATACTCGAAAGATAGCATTAATTAAAAAAATGGTATAATAACAATTGTTATTTTAATAATTATTATATAACGCAAAAAAGCAATAAAAAGAAATAAAACAAATTATTTTTAAAAGCACCAACAATTCCTAGACAAGCATAATCGATAAGAGCTAAGAGCACGCGCAATTCAAATTGTGAAATATCGACCAAATAAAAAAAGACTGTTATATTAAAATTACATAATTGTTAAAAGAATATTTATTTATTTCCCGATAAAAAAAGTAATGCTGGTGAATAAATGAATAAATAAATTAGGACGAATAAAATACATTTAGAAATTGAGAAAATTATACAAACAAAGTATGAATGCATGTTGTCAAAAAATCTCATGAATGTACTCGTCCCTACAATTTTTTATAAAATTTAAAATTTCTCATAATTTTGAAAAAATAAATTTGCAAATGTAAAGAAAAAAAATAACGAAATTAAAAAGTCAGAGATTATATTTTTCAATAAATTGAAATACCTAAAATTTAACATTCAAAACCCGTGTGGTTGTCACCAATGGCGCTGCGAAATTGCAATAAATATTTAAAAATAGAAATTATTTATGAACAAAAGTAACTTTCCGCGTGCCATCCATTCCCAAGTTTAAAATGAGACATAAAACAATTATATTGAAATATAGTGTTTAAAAATAATTAAATTAATTATGACCCGCAAAAATTGTTTTAAAATTTAAAAAAATGACTTTTCGAATTAGAAATAATAATAAAATATCGAAGATTTATAAAAATTCACAAGAATTTTCCAATAACTGTGAACAAGTAGTTTGGTAGATGCAAGTTAAAAAAAAACCAAACGAAGAGACTAAATAGAAATTATAAAAAAAACTTAAAGTGCTCATAAATAATAGAAATAAAATTAGAAAATTTAAAAAAGCATGAAAATGATTATTAAATATGGTCAAAATAATGCATTTATTTTGTAATATAAAATTTTCTCTGAATTAAACTTTTTTTATTTGTTTATCAAACAATTATTTCATAGAACAAATAAATAAATATTTGAGAAAAACTTTGAACGATCTTAATATTGGAACAACAAAGAGATTGGAAAATTAATGGTTCTAGAATTTGTACCCATATGCTACCAAATAATTAGACAAAAATAAAATTCAATAATTTTTTTGAACTTTTCCCTTATAAAAATTATAAATTAGCATAAAATAAAAAAAAAGACTAATTTTCTCTTTAAAAATTAAGAAATGAAAGAATATTTTCTAATAAAAAATATATTTGTGCTAGTAAAAATAAATCCAAAATTTCAAATTTACAAAAAAAAAAAAGATTAATGTTTTGAGAAGTATGGACAAAAATGAGGTTTTCCGACTTTTTAAGGTTAAGATTTAATTAAAGCTAAATAAAATTTTCTGAATTTTTGAGAATTCGGACGGACACGGACAGGCACGGATATGAACCCGACGGGCACGGTTATAAAAATCGGTGTCCGTGGCCAGCCCAGATTGGACCTTACAGGGTCGATTAATTTAATTTGGTTGCTTTTGATAACAGTTATTGCGAGTTGTTTTCGAAAATTTATAAAATTGGCCCGAAACCGATAACCGAAACCGAACAATTCGGTAACCGACCCGAAACCGAATTTTCTCGGTTTTTCGGTTCAGTTCGGTTTTAAACCAACAACCCTATTAATAACTCAACGGTCTTCTCTCTCAAGTTCATTCGTAATGTAAATTGTCCCTTGTTTTAATTTACTGTCGGTCAGAATTGATATTTTATTACAAATAATTTAAATCTGAATACAAAAATCGTTGAATAGCTCGAGTTCGTCAAGGTGAAAAGGATCCTTTTTTTGTATCATATCAAAACTTATTTTCGTTTTTTCTTTTCTAATGACTTTTGGTTTTATTTTGTTGAGGTAATATCCTTTTTATTGTGTAATGTTATATGAAAAAATTCTTCAAAAATTAAAAGACTATTTGTTTAAATATTGCCTTTTTAATCATAGCTTTTTGGTGTATTTTTTAAAATTTCTTCATTACTCAACTTTTTTTTCTCTTTAAGAAGTAAATATATTTATAGTGTTTTTTTTGCATACAATTTAAGTACGTGCCGTTTGACAATGAAATAAGAATTAAATTGGGGATTAATTTTTTTTTCCCACAAAATTGAAGACCTGAAGAATTTATCTTTGTTTTTTAGTAAAATAATTTTGCAATTGAGGGTAGCTTCAAGGGGTGCTGGTGCGTTTCTTAAAAACTACCACAATGGGCGTTTCTTAAATCCGCCATTTTTACTGAATTTTCGACTAAATCAAGTCATAACTTTTCTCAGAAGCAACCGAATTAAACAATCTTGATATTCTAAGACAGCTCTTAGTTGGCTTTATCACATATACAAATTTGAAAAAATTTCGTTAAGTTTTTCAAAAGTTATGGCAATTTTTTCCAGTTTTTTAACTCCAATTTTTTAAAAACAATGAATTTTGAAATTTAGCAGGCTAATAGAGCAATTTCAGCGCTATCTTACAATACCAAGATTGTTTAATTTGGTGGCTTCTGAGAAAAGTTATGACTTGATTTAGTCGAAATTCAGTAAAAGTGGCGGACTTAAGAAACGCCCATAGTGGCGGTTTTTAAGAAACGTCCCAGCACGGCTTCAAGGATTCTCATCGCTCACTGTCTCTTGTTATATTAATAATAAGGCAATTATAACTAATTTTTTGTATATGAATATTTAAACGGTTCTTATCCTTTTTGCCACCCCCCTTGAAACTTTCAAATAAAAAGTCGTTTCTAGGGTAATTTGGGGCGCTGATCACGAATATGACCTTAGTTTTTTAAAATTCTGACTCCCGAACCCGAATTCGAACAAAAAACCGACACCCATAGTTCGAGTACAAAACATATTTCTAGGGGTTTTTGGGGCGCTGCTCACGATTCCTTTCGACCAATTTCGAACCCCGGACTCCGCACTTGATGAATAAGTCGAAAAATAAAATTTTTGGCGCTATATGAAAAGTCACCATTTTTGAATCTAAAGGGGGGACCCTCTTGATTTTTTTTTTAATTTTTTTATTTTTAAAATTAGCCAAAAATTAAGGTCACTTTCGTGATCAGCAACATCAAAAACATTTGGAAGCACTTTTTTGTGCAAAAAAATAATTGTCAAAAAAATCAGGAGGTGGCCCCCCTTTGGATTCAAAAATGGTGACTTTTCATATAACGCCAAAAATTTTATTTTTCGACTTATTCATCAAGTGCGGGGTCCGGGGTTCGAAATTGGTCGAAATGGATGCCGGAATCGTGAGCAGCGCCCCAAAAACCCCTAGAAATATGTTTTGTACTCGAACTATGGGTGTCGGTTTTTTGTTCGAATTCGGGTTCGGGAGTCGGAATTTTAAAAAACTAAGGTCATATTCGTGATGAGCGCCCCAAATTACCCTAGAAACGACTTTTTATTTGAAAGTTTCAAGGGGGGTGGCAAAAAGGATAAGAACCATTTAAACTACATCATTAACCTGCAGTTTTCCTAGAAATTCATAATAAATTTTTTTAATATTATACTTACAAATGGGCATATTTTATCTTATTTTTTTTCTTTAACTCAAGCAAAGTACTCCAGCTGGTTTTTTTTCTCCTTTATTTCGGTAAAGACCGTTTATTAATTAGTTCATATTTGTTTTTAAAAATATTGAGTTATGTTAACTTTTTTTAATAATATATTTTTACCTAGGTCAGTTTCGTTTAATGCTGAAACTCAAACACCTAAAAATGATTCATTATAGTTTTTAATATCATTTATTATTGTATATTTTATTCTCAAATTAGTCATTTTTTCATTAATTTTCCAAACTCATTTTGTAATTTTTTTGTGTGCATCGTCATATTATTGAGCAAGGTATGGGTGGTAAAAATTTCAGCTCGATTGGACCATGGGAAATATGTGAAGTGGCAAAAAAATTTCGTGCCTTATAATTTTGGAACAGACTGTATTTTCTCAATTTTTTGAATCGCTCAATGGCTTGCTTGAACTGGTCTTTGTTTTTTTATGACTTTTAATTTTATTTGGTTGAAGATAATTTTAGTTTGATTGTAAGTTTGGCGTTTTAACCAATTTATTATTTTTATCTTCATTTTTTATTTATTGCTTTCAAGTTAAATAATGGGAATATTTTGATTTCTGGGATTTCCATTTGGACACTTCAATGGAATTTTGTTTCTTCCAAGAAGGCATTGGTATATTCTATATTTTGCATTAAATTTCAATATTTAGCTTTTATTATTTTTTGGGGTTATATTTATATTATGAACTCCACAGTCTTCTCTCTCAAGTTCATTCGTAATGTAAATTGTCCCTTGTTTTAATTTACTGTCGGTCAGAATTGATGTTTTTATTACAAATAATTTAAATCTGAATACAAAAATCGTTGAATAGCTCGAATTCTTCAAGGTGAAAAGAGGGGGTATTCGGGGTCGCTGATCACGAAAATGACACTCGACAAAATTCCGAAAAAATCAACCTTACAATTCTCCCCTTTCAGCCAATCAAATGGAATTTAAAAAATTTATTTTCGACTTTTTGTTCGAATTTGGATCCAGGATTCGGATTCAGTCCATATGGATGTCATATTCGTGATACGCACGATGGGTCTGGCTGCACTTGGATGTCTGGCGCACTTGGCATTATCTTCAATTCTTTTTTTTTCTCTCATTCATTCTTTTTTCATTCTTTTCCTTTCTTTGCCCCTCGAACATGAACTTTCATAGGATCTTCCTCTCTCTCCGTTTCTCTCGCACACTCTCTCTTTCACTTAATCCCTAAACATCAATACTTAACAATTCTGACCAACAGCACCAGTAATGCTCCTCCGGAAAAGATATTTTCTCCTAGCGAACCTGCATTTTTATGCGTTTTTCGTCCTCTGCCTCCCGTTTTTCCCATTTATGCAAATTATAAGCATTTATTAGATCGATGAAAACAAATTTAGACTACCTACATCTAAAGCCCAAAATTTTAGTGCATAGAATATAAGAATTGTAAAAATGTTTCATTAAAAGGGACAAAATGTCATTAAAACAAATTCCAAAAATTTTATTTCAAATCAGCTTCTGGATAGAAAGGGTTGAAAGAAACTGACTTATTTATTATTGATGAACTAAAATACCAAAGTTCCATTTTAATGATATCGAGTTTTAAACATTCGAATATAAACGAATATAATCGCGTTATATTATCCAAACAAATATTAGAAAAATTTTAATCTGTCACTAAGAAAAAAGATAATAAACCGTTATGCATTCTGAAGCGATTTACTTAAAAACAAAGTGACTAAAGAATAGTAGACAACATATTGCTTTTTATTTACGAAAATGAATAAAAATAAAGTTGCATTTTAACTAGCAACAGCATAAATTATTTAAAAAATAAATAATTCGTCTGATAAAATAATAAATTTTAAAAAATAAATCAAAGATCTATGAAATACATAATGAAGGACCAATTTTAACTTTTTATTTTTTATATTTATTTCAAAGTGCGAAAATTGATGAAATTAAACAAAAAAATGCATAATTTTGTTATTAGCCTTATGTTATACCCAAAAATTAACTTTTTAAATCGTATATCATAATTATTCTTAGAACAAATTAATAAATGAAACATCAAAACCAATGAAATAATAGTCGGCCTCAAACATTCGCGGTGCTCGACAATTTTCAATTTTCAAATATTTAATTAAAAAAAAAAAAAAAGAAATAGAACTGGCAAAAGATGCGATTGACTGAATGAAGGCCATAAAAAAAGTAATTATGATAAGAAAAAGAAATGAAAAAAAAAGTAATATTATTCACAAAAATATTAATCGCACTAAATAAAATTAAAAATATAATTAAACTTTAAATTTATATTAATAATTTTACTACGGGAAATCTCCGCAAACCGAGAAGAAATGTGACAAGAATGTTAATTAAATGAAAATCAGTATATTTGCCAAATCCGCCACCATGCGCTTTTTTATAAATCCGCCAGCGAGTAAGCCTAGTTTTTTGAAACCAAACCTTATATTAATCAAACTTTTTTTTTAAAGAAACGACTAGTTTTTTTCAGAAATCCAAGCCTATTTTTCAAAACCTGAAAATTTTTCTATTTCTTTTTCCAGGGCAGTTTTCAAAAAAACAAGGTTCGTTTAAAAATAAAAGTTTCGGTTAGGTTTCATTATCTAGGTGGAGGTAAAGGTTTTTTTTTTAATTATGCCTAAATTAAAAAATATATTTCTAGCATGGTGGCGGATTTATAAAACGCAATAGCACCTTTAAATTTAATGTTATTTAACTCCTGATATAAAAGATCCATTATGCTTGAAAAAAGAAAAGAAAAAATATTTGGCTTACTTCGTTTCTACCATTTTTTTATCCATATATAAAAAAAACGCCGACACATAGTTTTAAAAAAACCATATTTCAACATTTACTTCATCAAATAAAGGGCAATCATAACAGATTCAAAACCAACACCAGTCATACCACGAGAAAATGGCAAAAAATAATAAGAAAATAAACTGAAATTATTTAAAAATAATTTCTTCTAATGACAAAAAAAAATAAATTTACAAAGTAAAAAAGCAGAATATAATATGATTTATCTATTATAAATACAAAAATAAATACCCTAAATGTTTGAACTTAATCTTCAAATTAACAGCTTTAAAGTAAATTCAAATTGCATATGTTCATATTTCGGCATTTTTGGTATACATATTTTCAGGTTTTTGAGAAATTTCATAAGGAAAATGCCATAAAAAATAGACCCCCTCAGATAGGCTTTAAAATTTAAAAAAATATATACCCCTAAAAACTGAAAATTTTTCTTAAAAAAACCACCCCTAAAACTCAATTTTTTTTGGCGAATATGCAACTTAAATTTTTCCCCATTCGAGTATTAAAAAAAAGAAAAACCCAATTTTATAGCAGGGTTGCCGGCCTTTCCGTTAGGCGGTTCCGGGAAAATTTGAAATTTTTTTATGAAAACAGTTTCCCTAAAAGAAAATTTTTGAGTCCAAAGCTGAAAAAAAAATTATATGGGTTAAATGTAGGGTAGCACGGGACCGGGGCTTTTGGCAAAAACCGGGACCGGGGCTTTTTTCAGGTTGAAAAACCGGGGCTTTTTGTCTGGGAAAACCGGGGCAAAACCGGGGCGGGACCGGGTACCGGTCAAAACCGGGGCACTGGTACTAATTTGTACGCTCGGTATTTTGCAAAAGCCCCGGTCCCGTGCTACCCTAGTATTTACATTATTTGTGCCAATTTAAGTAAACATATTGCCAATTGAGGTGTCGCATTCGCTATCATTGTTTGGCCGCTTTGGTTTAGTTTTTTATGTAATTTATAAGCCTAGCCAGTTCGCATTTCAATGAATCTATCTCTTCAACGTTCATCAATTTTATGAATAAGAAATTATTAATACTGATAACTTATTTCTTATTTATTTATCAAAAGGAATTAATTTTATGTTGCACTTTGCACTCTAATTCAAAAAAATTAATCTTTGCTATAATAAAAAAAAAAAACTTTTTTAAACATTTTTATTTGTCATTTCAATTACCGTTTACGTTGGAAAGTGATTTGAAAACTTACCCAGAATACCAAGATAAAAATACAAAAATATTTAGATATAAAATTTTTGACCCAAAAAATACTATTAATAAATTTTTCCTGGGCACAGCATAAACCAAGTAAAATTTTGAACAAATCACGCGAGAAATTGAGAAAGTAATAAAATTTCTTCAAAGCAAGGGGAAAACATTAAAAAAAATAATTTATTCACTAATTTAAAAAAAAGTAGAAATTGTTTAAACATATTTTATTTAAAAAAAATGAATATTAAAACCCAATTAATAATTTTACTTCATCTTTGATATAATTTAGGTTATAAATAAACAATATAATTTATTGTAAACCAAGAAATTAGGTAGGCTTATCTAATAAGATAAAAATAACAACACAAAATATGAAAATAAATTTAAATATATTATTTTCAATGCAATCAATGAATTTTCTAATTAAAAAATTCCGGAGGAAAAATGAAACCCAGGGGC
Organism: Heterodera filipjevi; assembly: GCA_039877585.1. Taxonomy (NCBI): domain Eukaryota; kingdom Metazoa; phylum Nematoda; class Chromadorea; order Rhabditida; family Heteroderidae; genus Heterodera; species Heterodera filipjevi. The sequence continues at coordinate 5,768,021 of JBDPZO010000003.1, read as the reverse complement.
TTACGTTCAAATAAATAAAAATAATGATAAATTAATTAAAATTTATGTATATTTTCTTGACTTTACCAAATGATGAATATTGTAATAAATATAATTAGCTAAAAAACAAACTTTAAAAATGATATTAATAAGGTTCAAAATCTGTCAGAACATAGGGACGGGGCAGATACGCGGGTAGATGGGGGAAAAACTGTTATTCTTATAAAATTTCCCAATAAAATTTGTATATTCCGAAAAAGATGCCGTGGAGCTAACTATTAACTTTTCGATATTTTTTTTTGCCTGAAATATTAAAAACCATAATTTTAGTACGTTTTTATTGGAATTTTAATATTTTCATTAAAAAGGATACAATAAAACATTAAATTTGATTTCAAAAAATTTTTACCTTTATCTGAAAATAAAAAACTAAACAATCAATTTATATGGTCAATACGACAGCTACAAATCAAAACAGGTTATTAATAAATTATCCAATACCAAATAAGAGATAAATAATAATATAAAAATTATTATAAATAAAAAATAACAATGAATTAAAATATAAATTAGATAATTATCCAAAAAAGAGGGTAGTAATAAAGGTAAATTATATTTGATATTTATTACAGATATTTAAAATTTTATTCGATGCTAAGTTAACTAACTAAACTTAAATATTCAAAAAAATATTAGATTAAAAAAGACACTTTTTTGGGTATTTCAAATGTCGAACACTATAAAGTATTTATTTAGATACCAATTTCTTGACCGAATAAAAAAATTGAATAATAAGATAGAAATCATGCAGTAATTAACTTCTTTTTTTGTTAACTCCATTAAAAATATTTATTTTTAAAAATTATGAAAAAGTAATTGATATGAGACTAAAACTTAGCATCTAAAAGGTGAACTATTAAGCACAAAGTCAAATTTATAACTAAACCCTAAAAAATTAAAGACCAAAATAAAGAAACCCTCTAACAAAAAGACGAAAGAATTTTTAAGAAATATTATTTAGAAAATGTTTAGCAAAAATCCAAGCCGAAAAATAAGTAAAAATTATAAAAAATATATAAAAATAAAAGCAAACATAACACTTGTTTAATTAAATAAATAACCGAAAAAATTTTTTCTGCCATTTGGACCCAAGCAAAAGATATAGAGAAACAGTATTTTTAACATCACACCGAATTATCATTAAAGTTGATTATTAAAAAATTCATTTTTCATTTTTAGTGAATTTTTCCTCCTAAATTTTCCTTTTCCCCATTTTTCTCACCTTTATTTAAGTTAAACCAAAAAAGGAAGACGTTAAAGACAAAAGAGAAATCATACAGTTTTTATTTTGAAAATAAATTTTGTTTTTAAGCGAACAGCAAGCCGTTTCAAATAAAGGACTTAAAGAGCAAGTTATATATTTCGATAAAGATAAACGAAATGTTAATCTATATCAAGCTGCATGAAATAAAAGACAAAAGTAAAAAAAATGGATATTAAAATTTATCATAAAAATATTAAAATGTTATAAAGAAATTTAAATTCTTATGAGAATTTCCAATTGCTGTGACCCGATTATTTCACCCAGATACAACCCGATTTTGTTTTGCTGTTGGCCCATTTCACAGAATAATTCATAAAATGTTCATTACCTATTGTACATAACACATCAAAAGGCCTTTTAAACAAATAAAAATTTATGATTTTGTAATTTATATAGCTTAATAAACTATCTACAATTTTTCGAGTGGTATCGATTTTCCACTATACGCTTTTTGATAAAGCGCCGGATTGTTGCACGCAACTATACAATTTTTCTTCCCGTGAGCTTACAAAAAAAAAAAAATTTTTTAAAAACTTTTGTAAAATTTAAACCCTTGGAAAATCCTCTTAATTTTTATTTTTTGTATTGGAAAACAAAAAGGTTAACTAATTTATTAACTTAAAAGAAAAAATATTATATGTAAAGCAAATAGAATAAATTTCAAAGAAGTATTTTTTAAAAAATATATTTTTTTTAATTAAAAAAATGCGAAATAAAAGTATATTTTCCATATTTTTATATTTCGCGATTTATATCCATAATTGCCCATATTTTGAAATTATGCCCATCTTTATGTACATATAAAAGTAATAGCCAAAGATATGCTTCGGAAAATTCTTTTAGTCTTTATATTTTTTCAAATTTAAAATTATTATCTTTGCTTGCAATTGTTAAATTACTATTGTTTTTTTCTATTTTTAGTTACCTTTGGTTGGAATACATTTTTGGCATGGTCATAACAAAAAATTTTCATGACAAGATAATGAAAATGCCAAAATTATTTTAACAATTTATTTCAAAATTTTTATGAAAATTTCTTAATTTTTTAAAAATCCTTTTTTTAATTATTTAAGGTAATAGTGTAATTTTGAAGTTGTTTTTAAGAGTTTATGGAGAAATTAACTTGTCGGCATTTTTCTTCCAGTTCTAGCAACTATTTTGGGGGTTTTTTTCCGGTGTTTAGCAACTATTTTGGCGGGTTTTTTACCAACTATTTAGTTAACTTTTTGCGTTTTAGCACCTAAAAAATCCCACCCCTATTTATAACAATATAAACTCAAATTGATATACAAATTGTGGTGTATTAAAGGGAATATTTTGAATTGACATATTTCCCGCCAATTTACCTTCTATAAATATCTGACTGTTTTCCCTTCCCTCGCCTTTTCCTTATTTATTTTGTCTTCCTTTATTCGCAGTTCATTTTTTTCCAAAAAAAATAATTTTAAAAAATATTAAATTGAAGAGATCTATGCCAAAATAAAAATAACTGGATCGGAATATACTGTATATATTAGTATTTCTCTACTAACCCCAAATCACCTGTATTATGAAAAACAAACAAAGATATAAAATTTCATTAAAATAGTGAGTGCTCAATAATAATTAAATTGCTTTAATGAATAATTGAAAAATAAAAGCATTACCAAAGAATTGCTTAAATTAAAATGAAAACTATTTTTAGAAAAAGTAAATATTTTTTTTTATTAAAAAGCAACACTCATTTAATCAAAAGGGGCGTATCAAATTAAAACGAATTTTCCAGAAAAGACAGGATGCCACTAAAAATGAGCAATATATCTTTCAAATTTAAAAAAATATTCCTAAAAGATTTATATATTAAATTTTGTTTTTAAAGTTTCAAAAAGAAACTATGAAACTCACAAAAAAAGCAAAATAAAAGCTAAAAAAATCTTTTATAATTTTTTATATTCTAATTCAAGCCTAATATTACCATTACCTTTTGAAAGCGAAGATACACAGGAGGCATGAGAAAAAAAAAATCTATTCAAAAATTATTTAGATCCTCTAATTTCTTATCTAAGTATTTTTTGATATTTATACTTTTTACGGAAATGAATTGGATTCTTTACTCGAATTCTAACATCATGTGAATTTAAAAAATAGGAAAAAATAAAATACCTTCTAATTGATTATGATACAGATTTTTATGCGTTTAAAACTATATAAAAGCATATTCAAAATTCAGCAAACAATTTAAATAAGTTTTAGTTTAAAAATTCCAAATAGAAATTAAATACAAAATTAATTATCTATTGTATGTCTATGTAAATTGTGACTAAATGCTCATTCTTTCTAGCTTCATATAAATAAACGTAATACTGTCGGTGCGTGGGGTAGTACATAGAGAAGGCAGACATTTTTATTGAAACATGGATTGGCCTGACAACAATAATTTGCTGAAAAAGTGTCAAAATTTTATTAGTTGTAATCAAATAAACAACTGTAAATTTCATATAAAAATCGGCTAAAAATTTTAATTTTAACTCAAAATTTATCTTTCGCATGATAAAATAAAATTTATTATAAAAAAAGGAACAAATAAAAGCCGCATAATGCGATCAAGAATATGGAATTATTTCAAAAAAGCCCAAAAGCTAGAGAAATATCTCAAAATAAAAAACTGAAGATAATTAAATTAATGAAATATGTTAAATAAATTAATATTAAATAAAAAAAATTCAAAAAATCAAAAAATCAAAAATTCAAAAAATATTAAAATAAAAAATATGTTTTTGACGAATTGTTATCAAATTTCACAAATAAGCAAATAAAAATAAAGATTAGAAAAAAAGAAATAAATTATTATTTTTTTAATAATTAAAATTGTTTTTCATTAAAATAATAAAATTTACTAATATATAAAAAGATTTTATAGAAATATTAATTTAAAATTTAATACTAGTATGAAAATCTTGGTTTTTAAACTCTATATCGGTAATATCTATATCAATTAAAGAAATTCTGGATGCCAGGGAAAACTAAATAAAAACAATTTTTTGAATTACGATAAATTTAAATAATGAAACAAAGGAACGATTTTCCGAGATCAGCAGCAGGAATGGCCGAAATTTCATTAGTGTTTTGAAAATTTCAGTTTTTATGGTTTTCGGATTTTATTAATAGAGAATTTTTAATTAGTAATAAAATTATTATTCCTTTGTTTTGGAGAATATCAATTAACAAATAGCCTTAAATTAAATTTCTCCGGCGGCGCCTATCGGCACGGCAGACCCATCTTTTTTCAAGTTTAAAAATTTAAAATCTCAGTTCAATTTCCAATGACAACCGGTCATAGAGAACAAATTATTTTTAAAACAGTTAATTGTTGTTGAAAAAATATTATTTAACGCTTTGGAAGCGTGCTTAAAAAATGTTATTTATTTTAGTTCTTCGTCTTTCGCTTTTTGTTTCGCTTTTCGCCTTTCACTTTTTATTTTTCCATTCGCAACAGCCCTGGTGAGCAGCTCCTCCTCCCTCCATCCCCCGCCGCCGTCTCTTTCCACGGAGGGAACTAGTGCCGCCCCATTCCATCCGCCTATAAATGTGCCCGAGAGGGCAGGCGCAGCTGGGCTGCCGAACACTGCCGGCGTGATTGAAAGTCTGGCTAGATTTAGATGGAAAGTGTGGCCTGAGAAAAGCACCGTTTCCTCAAAATGGGTTGGTTCCCCATGAAGGTTAACCTTGATTCCCAGCAAACCACTGCCCACACAATAGGAGTTCCCTGGGTATGGGTGGCCAGTAAAACAGATTCCGGTCCTCTAATGACCAGTTCCACTGCTTGCCCGACTGGAAGCAGGTTTAGCAGAGTGACAGAGTTAAAATGGCAAACTGTCCCATTAGGATTTGTCTCACACTCCTCGGTATTTGCGGTTATAGTGGCGGGGCTCCCATTCCCCGGGCACATTCCTTGGAGCAGGCTGACAATGGCCATAGCCATCCCTAATTTGGTTAATGGCCGAAACCGCCGGTTTCGGTATTTCCTTTCCCACCTTTCGAGCGCATACTCATTCTCTGAATCGCCGTCCAGAAGAGGTTGCTTCTGCCTTCTTTTCAAGGTTCGTCGCCACCGGCAGCAGAGAGTCCGACAACCGCGTTGGCACGAGCGGACAAGACACCGTGTCCAACTGAGGAAGCAGAAAAGACCCAGGAGTAGGACCCCGGAAACCGCAGCGAGCAATCCGATCAGCAGAGCCGAAATGGTTGGTGAGCAGTGGAAATTAAACCCTCTTCCCAACACCAATAGCACTACCAACAAATTTTCCTCCGGTAGCGGAAAGACAAGCGGATTTTTCTAGTCTAGGGTACCACAAATGCCATCGCAGCACACCTCCACTTGCTGGGTTTCCGGGGGACCATTAACCCTAATCCCTCTTGAGTTACCGGTGAAGAAACCCGTGGCAATGCTCTGCTTCTCCTTCTTTGCCAATTTATCCAGCCAAAGTGCTGCCGCATCGGATGAAATCACTCCAATCAAAAGGGTGACGAGCATACAAATCGGCAAAACTGATGAGATGAAAATGGAGGGACGCGCCGTGCGCGGAGGCCGATCGGCCCATTCAACAAATCGTCTTTGTGGGGGACGCGGTTGTTCCGTTGCCCACCTAAATCTTTTCCCACGGGGGGTACTGACTTGGCCACCCCTGGCGCGGTCACCTCCACATTCTCCGTTATTTCCGTTAGGAAACCTCCCGGCGCAGAGGGTGTTTCGTCCTCCGGTTTCTCTGGCGGGGGAACCTCCAACGGAACTAATTTTGATACCGGGCGGGAAAGTACACGGCCGTTGGCCATCAAAATATTGGCGCTCCTCGGATTATTTTCTGGCCCCTGGATTTCCACTATTTTACCCATTGGCCAGGTATTTTTCGGAAGATCTTCCTGTTCCACCAAAACAATATGGTTTATCTCTGGACGAGTCTTTGAAACAATCCGAGGGCCTCGGTGAGCAGTTTGTCCCTCGACCATTTATCCCAAAAGTCTCGGAGTGACTTGGCCGTCGCCCACCAGCGCGTGGCCAATTTTTCGGCCGAATTTGGTTTGTAAATCTCCTCCGCCATTTCGGGCTCTTCCATCCGAAGATTCGCCTTTGGATTCAAAAAGTCGATGGGACGCAAAGGCAGACTACCGTCCTCTTCGTCCGACGCAAATTTCTCCAAAATTCTCCCCACGTATTTCCGGAAACAGTTTTTGCCTTTTCCCGATTTTGGACAGGAATTCAACAACACACGAAGCCGTTTTGAGGAGCCTTTGCCACGAGCTAAACCGTTTGAACTCAAAGGTGGCCGGTACTGAGATGACCGCCAAACTGACGACCGGATCCGGCAAGACGCTCTCCTCTGGAGGTAGAACGACAGTGTATTCCTTAGGCCATAAATCGGGGCCTTCGGAGAGCCATTCTGGCCCCTTCCACCATAAAATGGTGTCTTTTAGCTCATCTGGCGACATTGCCTTGGTAGCGCGGTCGCAAAAATACTCTTTTTTCTTATCGGTTTCAAGTCGTGTCCTCTAAAAAATAAGGGCTTCTTTTGTCGAAAGAAGTTAGACGATGAAATGAAGTGTGCGTCGTGGTCGTGCGACCACGTGATTAAATCACCAATGAAAAGTCTTTTCGTCCGTGTCGAAATCGCGGATGTGTTCAGCCAGAAAATAGCCAGGTCGCCACTATGTTTTCGTATTCTGCCGAGAAGTATTTGGGGCTAAACGCACTGGACATTGATTATATGAGCGAAAATGAGCCGGAAAAACTCGTTAAAATTTTGGAGGACAAGCTGGACAAGCATGTGGTTGTCAAATTGAACATTAAGCTAGGTCAATCATTAAAATGATCTGTCACACACTCATTTGGGTATATTGAGGCTTTTAGGAAGCGAAGGCGATTTTGAAGGTGATGCCTTCGATTGGATAATCATGTCCATTTTTTCGGAAAACAACGACGAAAAGGGGGCGAAAAAAGAGTGTGTCAAGCCAAAAATGGGCCATGACGATGGAGAGCTGAAGGAAGAATGACGAGAAGGCGAAATCCAACTGATCGAGGAGTTGAAGCCGACAGCTTCTGAAGCCGCCAAAATCCAAAAAGAATTGGAAGAGCGCTGAGTTTAGCTCCACGCGGTGGTGATGAAGAAAAATGTTAATCTTTTCCGTAGCATAGAATAAATTGTGAAACGAATGGACTTGAATGCATAAAGGCTCTAATTGCCTAATTTTATTTGTCACATTTAAAAATTATTTTGGGGTTTTTTTTCAAGCAACTACCGAATGAAGGTCGCTGGGACTTCCGTTCCATGAGTTTTTTTGAACAGACTGATGACCAGCATGGTGAAGGAAGCACCAGCAACGTGAAAAGCGCTGAACACCATATGCCATTGGATAACGGACAAGTCTGACCAACTTTTTGAACAGATTGCCCACTCGGTGCATAAATTGGAGCGTTTCTCCGTGTCGCGTCACATCACGGAATTTCGGTTGAACGCCCAGATTGAAGAGCCGGACGAAGCGCTTCGAAAAGCATTGGGAATGCTGATGGCGCAGGCAATCCAAAACGCGGAACAACAAAGTGGGCGAACAGTTGCCAAAATTGGAATCACTGTTCAGGGCAGAGGTTTTTTTTTTAGTTTTGTTCCTTTATGTCATCGATTCCAATTGCTAAGGATTGCCGATCCCATCATTTTGCCACTTCGTCCGCCTGAGCAGAACAGCGCCGATGTACTGATGGCTGAGGGGACAAACTTGGACAAAGCGCGGGGACGATGGAGATAAAGATGACCACGGGAGGACAAGCGTTCATTGCTGCTTAGCGAGCCAGTGCAAATTACGGTCACCTGCTTGACACCACCGTCCGGAGCAGGTGGGCCAGTTCTTACCCCTACCAACATGGGAGGACATGATGCGCATCGTATTCGCATCACCAATTGGGGTGACAACTATTGCATGTTCTACGCGTTGCTCATCGCTCGCGCTTTCCATGATCGAGAGCTGTTCAAGAATGGAATCGGCAGCAGCAACAACCACAACCAGCACCGCAACCGAACATGGCCCAGCTGACGCTGATGCAAGACTTTTGCGAGGATATGGACGATTTCGACGCTGCTCGCAAACCACGCGTTGATGCTTTCCTCGGTCGAAGTATGCTTCGTTCAGCCGGCATACCAGAAGGGAGGAATACGTACAGCATGGACCATCTTCAAGTGGTTCAGGAATATTGGGTGGGCTAAAGCAGTGTGAGATTTCCGCCTTCTCAGTCGCACTTAGGATCAGCACCTTCCGCACCTTTATCGCATTGTACTTTTGAAGATCGACCCGAAGTGCCTAAGCCAATTTGGAAGGGACCTCTGGCCATCGTTTTGATGTGGTGCTGTTTCTGTCCAACGGACACTATGACGTAATCAAAAAAATTCATTGCTTCTTCAAATTGGAGCGCAATACTGTGTTGATTGTGAATGCTCTACGGACGAGCCCTGAAGCACACCTGGAATGTATTCGTCGTTGCCCACAATGCGCCAAAAGTGAGGCATTTCAAAATGAGCTTGAACTCGATGGTGTCCAATTAAGTTGGCCCCGAACTCCTTGTGCCAAGGATAATGGCGTCAAAATTCTTTGCCAAATGTGCAACCGCTTCTTTTTTTCGCGTCGCTGTATGAGCTGCATCAGGCCAGACAGTTCATTGCTCAAACGGTGCAATAATTGCCGGCGTGTTTATCAGCGAAACGACCGACGGCCGCACAAAGTTTCACAAAATATTGCAGGCGTGCAAGGTCCTCATCCATTGCCTTATTTTGGTTGGTACTTTTCATTATCAGGTCTACCACGCCAAAGAGACGGCTGCTTTATGCAAAAATTGCATGTCCCGGAGGAACAGCCACGGTACAGAATCGTTTGCTGGGACACTGAGACTCGGGTGGAGCCCATGGATGGAGGGCAACAGCAAACTCATAAAGTCAATTTTCTGTCAGCACGTGTCAGCTGCACAGAGTGTGCCGATTCGGCTTATGAGGATGATGATTGCGAATATGTATGCAGGACAACGGCGTAGTTGAGCGGAGAAAAGAATGGTCAGCGTGTTTTAAATACAAACAGATTAACGCTGGACGGTCTTGCCAATTCCGGAGCGAGGCGGCTGGAGAGAGAGCCTGTCCCCGATTTTGTGGGAGGATTTTGAATGCGTGGGGTGAAAAATTCAAGACAATATTTGGGTTAGTTTTATCGCTTTTATTTCAAACCCCCTGGGTGTCTTAGGCGCACAACGCGTCCAGATTCGATGGACATTTCTACTTCGCTATTTGGGTGAAATCCAGGAGGCGACCCGATGTTGTGATGAATGGTCTCAAGATTTTCGAGTTTCGTCTACAACAGTCGGCTCCCACTCGTTCCTGTTTGGCGCGACTCTATGCTGTTTTCCAATACGGCTCGAGGGGCTGAAAAGCACATTCAACCTTGACTGCTCGGACAAACCTTTCTTTCCCTATGGCTTCAATAGGAGGTGAAAATTATTAAATATGAATGAACCTCACTAAAAAACATTTTAAGGGAAAACTATGCATTCGGCTGCCACATTTGCCCGGAAGAGAGCACTATTTTCCTGGCTCAATGAAACAGTCAAAACTTGAAAAATTCGAAATTTGGTTGAGATTTTTTCAATAGATAAATCCGATTCAATGAATGAATCCCCTTCCTTTAAAAAGGTACGAAGAGAATCGGCAGACACCTTTCTTCTTGCCGGATGAATTGCGCATCTATTGCCACTGATACCGAAATTTGATCAAATCCTACTGCAATTCCGTCAGATTTTGTTGCGCGAAATCACCAATGGGTATGATGTGTTGCCCATCAGTTGTACAATTGCCAGGTAGACGGTGCAATAAAAGGGCACCCATATTTCGAATTTAACGTTTTTTAGTGTTTGCATGAACATCTTTCGGGCATGTTCATGAAGGAAAATCAGTTGGCCATTGTTCCCGAAGCGGGCTATGAACGAATGACAGAGCGAGTATTTTGGTAAAATTTTCCTACAAAAGTAATGGCGGCAAGCATAATTTAAGGCGATCAAGTATTTGGATTGGGAGCAAAAGCGGAGCGAATACGGGCCATCATGCTGGAAATGGACGAGAAAAGCGCTACCAAAATTACAAACTCGACGGATGGATCCCAGAGCAGAATAAGTGCATTGAAGTGCTTGGATGGTGATGCATTTTTTTTGCCTAACATGCGGTCTCCTCGTCCCTTCAGCTATTGGCATGGTTGCGAGCGCTGTTTGACCAAACGATAAATTGGTGGATGAAAAAACCTGTCGGGAGCTCAACGAGTCAACACAGGAGCGTTTGGAAAAACTACGCGAGCCCGACCATCAGGGGAGATGCATTGAAGTGGAAGAAATTGGGTAACTACCTTTAACGAAAAATTACCTAACAATAACAACTGAACCAGGAGTGTGAGATAAACGCGCTCCTAAAGGACCCGCGCAACACAGGATGCGCACCTTCTTTGACGATCTGGGGAATGAAAGAGGCCCTATCGAGCCATGTGCTGCGTATTGTGGCGGTTTACTTAAATAAAATTTCTTAAAATTTTCTTGCACATGCTTTAGGTCGAACAGGGCCACAAAGATTGTTTGCTGAACCGGCTGTGGATGAAAAAATTTCGGTGTTTGACATTGTCAGCCTTTAACCGTGGGTATGATAACGCGAAGAGTGATAAGAAATGCCGGCTGTCCCTTGAATGTCAGGTGAACTACGACACGGAGTATCCGATTGGCATACCAAAAATTATCTATCCTAGCGTTGAACAAATTGTTGTTGATTGGTAATTCTGTGGGGGGGGGGGGGGGGGGGGGGATCGAATTTGACCCGCTGAATAGGAAAGCGCCAACCGACCTGGTCTACCGTGGACTGTATCGTGTGCGTGTGATACCGCCACGAGCGCTTCGCATACCTGTTCTGCCGGTAAAAATGGATGAACGTTTGCTTTTTGGCTGCTGTCACCGATGTGCGAGCCAATTTCGTAAACTCGGCACCAGGAGATCACATCGTTGCCGTCACACGGATGAGCAACGTACCTACACTGGACCTCACACACATTGAGCTGGTCGTGCGCGGAGAGCGGCTACCGTGTGACAGATTCTGGAGAGCATGGCACTATGAGCAATGGTTGGCTGTTTATTTTGCCTTTGTCATTTCTTCCATTGAAGGAGCGATCAGATTTTCAAAGATATGTCCGCCTAATGATAAAGCTGAAGGTGAGGAGATGATTTAATTAAAAAAAACACAAACGATGCGTAAGGTTGAGGCAAGGGCTTCCCAGAAGGCACCCATACTGTCGATCAGAAACAAGCATTCGCTGATGAATACCTGGCCAGGTAACGTGCACTTGAATTTGACACATATGATAAAACAATCCGGGACTTCGCTTCATTGCTAAACTTATGCTGAACAGCTTATGGTCTGCAAATGCCGTGCACAAAGCACCCCCTTATTCCAATTTTCAGGGGGAAATTCACATGCGAAACGAGCTCGGGTCAAACAAAGTCATAACAAAGCCACAGGAGTTTACAAACTTGCCCTGGACCATAAAACTGTAAGTGGCTGTTTGGGGTTTCTTCATTAACCAATTTCAATGTTTGGCACAGGAAATTCATGCAATAATCCCCATCACTGACGACGTAATAAGGGTGTCGTACAAGATTAAAAAGAATTTGTTGATGACATGCGTCAAGAACATAGTGCTGAGCTTATGGACAACAAGTAAAATTTTAGAAATAGTAAAGGAATACAAAAAAATTTTTGGTAAGGTCGAGCCAGGCTAAACTTCACGATTATATGATGCTGATCCACCGACGGAGGGGCAGAATTGCTTTACACGGTTTGTTTTGTAAATTATAGTACCAACAGAATTTGCAAGGTTTAGGCCTGATAGTGTCATTGTGAAGCACAAAAAAGCCAGTTCCAATCCAAACCGGAGAATTTCTTGGTGAAATGTCGGAGAGTACGCAGGCTTCTCCATACGCTCTTTGTTTGTGGAGGTTGGTTGCTGTTACGAAAAATGATGGAGTAACAAAAAAACTTAAATTAGGAGCCAAACAATACGCCTTGAAATGGTCCACGAGCAGACAGGAGAGGTTCGATATGTGCAAAAATTCGAACCTTCTGGCGGGGCGGGGGGGGCGTGACGAGAGCGGGTGCGGCGGTTGGAGGCCGGGACGGGGGGGGTCGACGAATCACCTCGATGTGCAGAACAGTCAGGCGCTTCAGTTGAGCACTTCAAGCGGAAAGTGGTGAATTATGGACGTGAAGGGGAGGAGCCTGCTGGTTCAACTACGACAAATCAGCCAACCCGGTGCAGTCAGATTGTGACACGCGAGCAGCTGAAGCGGTATCTGCCAATTTGTCAAAAGGGGATAATAAATGAGAGCCTGGAGGTTCTGCCGTTCGGATTTGACTAAGTTTGTTGATAAATGGTACTTGCATTATTGTTTTTTCCATGCGTAGCATTGAAAATGCTATTAATGTCTAACAATATTCTAATACTAATAATAATTAATTGGTATTCTGTGGTAGAAAATTGGAGATATAACAGAGGATGTCGAACGAAAAAGCAAATCAGACAATGGCAATGAAGCCGAAGAAAATGACATGAAATTGGATGAAAAACAAGAAAAAGGGGACAAAAATGAGGAAGGCTACCCAAATGCGTCGTCGAGCAGTCGGAAAAGACGGCTCCTTTGACGGCTCCGCCAGCTCGTTAACTGGGGGCAAGGATCAAGGCGCGAGGAGAGTCGCGAATGGAGTGGTAGCAACCTATTTCAATACAGAGAATTCAGCTTACCACTAACAAGGTTGGCTCCTGAACAGTTGGCTTGTTGGGTTTCTTGGCAATCGGAAATCAAATATTATCTTACCAATCGATCCTCCCCGTCGTCACGGATTTCGGATAACATGTTGAAAACAGTTCAACCCAGCGATCAAATCCAACGTTCCGTTCACAATCACTGGCCTATCTGGGTTGTCGTCGTTCACAATGTGCACACAGTTAACTGAAGCAAGGCGATTCGGGTAATATTCTCCCGGGGCACTTGAAATTTCCTCTTTAAAATAGGCGTACAGTTCGGCAACCGTTTCAAACGCAAATTCTTGCAGAAAATATTTTTATCGCACGCTGCATCCAATTAATAATAACAAAAGGGGATGTGATGGCAAAACTGTAAACAACCAGTAATAATGGGGACTGCACAGATTAAATGATCAACACGGGGGACAACAAAAAAATGGTAAACAGGGTCTGCTTAAATAGTGGCAGGGGGCTGCAGCATCGATTGGTCTGCTGCTGCTGATACATGTGGCAGCACAACACTAGTAGTAGTTGGATTATAAACACTGGATGAGATGGCGGCTTTGGTGAATGGTAAAGTGAGGCTCCGCCCCCTGCCCCCTTTAATGCCATTGAGTGTACCAAATCAAATTCATTGAGTGTCATCATCTGGTTTGTGTCACTGCTTCGACGATGTGCTGCTGCTGCTCCTTCTCTTGCTCGGAAATTGCGAATTGCGCAGATACCTACAAGGACGATGACCATGTCGAACAGGTAGATGAATGCCAGCAGAAGTCTCTCAACGCCATCCCAGGTGGGTAGGATGGACCAGACGCGGCAGCTGCAATTTTACCGACCTTGTCGCTGCCGCCTGATTTAAGCCGAATATGAGGAAGTTGAAGCGTGTGTCACTGGAGTTGGTCAAAAAGTGGTGTTGCGTGAATGGCTCGCTGAAGTAGTGACCAATTCGAAATTTGTACACACGTCGGTGCCAAATCAGGTACACATGGCCAGCCGCAATAAATAGTCAGTCTTTGTTCAGGTTAGAACCCGACAAAGTTGCTCCCAGCTGCTGTGTTGTTTCCTGTGCCGTGTTGGGCAGCGCCACCACCACCAGTAGCGGTATTATTCAACAACCACCAACGCTCCAAATCGGGCCGGACCAGTTCGTTGATCCTGCGCTCGCTTCTGTCAACCTGTATAGGCGGGCGTCAATGTGGTCGAACAGGATACGCTCATAAGTGCCCAGTTGGCGCGCTATTTTGGGTTGTTGGCCGCGCACTACTGCCACCTCGTCCGCCCCATTTGAAGGTCAAAAATGATGAAGCTGTGCCCGCCATGTTCAAAACATGCCCATGGGCGGGCATCGGGGCGACATCTCATTCGTTGTGCGTCCCGTTTGCTAGAACGTGTTCACGTCGGTGAGAATTATGTTCCACATGTTTGCACTCTGATACAGTCGGTTGACATTTCTTTCCAGTCAACATGGCATGCGGTGTCCCCGGTTGTAACCGAACCAGTGTTGTGAGGGCGATGTTTTGGAAAAGGTTCGAAAGGAATGGTAAAAAAAATTTGGTGGGTCAACACTCAGCTCAACATGGAGCCATTCGCCGACAGATAAATGCCATAATAGAAAGAAACAAAAACTGAGCACGACGGTCATCCGCCAGCTGAAGGAAGCCATGATCACAATTTTTCCGAGTAGCAATTGGGGTGGAAATTATGTGGCAACGTTGCACCCATTCTCTCCGCCTTTTATATGCGCAGCAACAACATGCGAACATGGCATTGACAAGCCAGTCGGCCAATCCTCTTGTTTTACGCAATGTCTCCATTATATTACAGAATGGGACGCCGGCGCAACGGCTGGCCAGAAAATAGACACAAAAGTGTCCACATGCGTCAGAGGAGGGAAATTGAATTTGATGTGCATTCACCTGCACGCGGCTGAAATTGTTCAGGTAAGCGGACAAATCCGGGTTTGGGGGCTCTCCCAAGCTGTCAAAGTATTCAACGCGCGAAGCGCTTGGCACATAACAAGCAACCCAGTGTTCTCCGGGCGTTCCTCCTGTCAGTGTTCACGATCATACAATGTGGATATTTTGGGCCCGCCGCCTTTCACATGGTTTTTGCTGAAGGGAAAACGCCAACAAATTTGTTTTTGGTTATATGCAGCCTTTGAGCAAATATCGAGTTGTGCGGAGTTCATTTCTTTTTTGCGGTTGGTTTACTACACGCTGCCGTCAGTGCTTAGCACACGGTCAGCGTTGATGGAAAGGACGGAATCGAACTCGCCGAGGATCAACATCTCGTAAACGTCCTCTTTTATAGGCTTGTCGAACTGCACCTTGATTGTGCACGTTCCTTGCCGGATCAGCTCAAAGCCGGGCGTATCGTCCAGTGTGGAAGTCATTGGGATAAAAAAAATCCACCCATGAGGAAGCGCTCCATCCCAATGGACACCGTCTTTGTGTCCGAGTCATCAAGCCCCAATCCGGCATACATGTCAACAAAAGCGCGCACAAAGCGCTGCTGTGCGTCATCGAATGACAGCAGGTATGGAGTGCTTGGAAATGACTGGCCGTTTGCCTCCGCGCTGATAGCACGCACGTTGGCATGCTCAAATTTGACGGTGTGATAGCCGGCGGTTGCCCGAATAAGCGTCCGTTGACACAAAGGTGCAGATCAGACGACGCGGCAGCGTTGAGGTGAACACATTGTGCGCCAGCTCAGTTCTGCCTGTGCCCAGGAAAAACGGAGCGCATCTCAATCTTACGCAGCGGGTATTTGGCAGAGGTGGACTCCAGCTGTCGGCTGATTGCAAGATTAAGGCCGGGCGTGATGTCCACGGTGCGGACATAAAGGCGCATATCGTGCACACGGAGGCGATATTTTGCTGTTTTCCTGCCAGGTGCCATCCGTTTTTAATCGGAGGCGTAAGAAGCAGGAATGCATCGTTGTTCCGGTGAATGGTAAATACCACATCTTGGTGTTAAGCATTAGCGCATTTTGGTGCGCGAGATCAAAATTCAACTTTACCATCGCCTCGCACAGTTTGCCGTTGGCGAAACGCGCTGCCGCGCGCGGTGAAACCGCGATTTGTGACACTGTTTTGGTCATCGTCATCTGCGTAGTAACAGCTGCCTCGTGGAATGCCTTACGTATCTCTGGGAATAGCCCAGCTCCTTCATATATAGTCACGATAGTGATAATAGATGGAACTATCAAACACTTCAATGCCCGATATGTTCAGCTTCAGCGAACGGATGAAATGCTGCCGAAGTTTTGGATGACGCCCACGCGCCGGTCATCTGCTTCGGCATCGCTTATTGGTATCCATTCACCGCTGTCGCTCTTACGCTCAATTGAGCTGAGCAGGTACATGTACGTTTTGCTCAAGTCACAGTATTGACTGTCGAGAACAGACGGAATAAATACGGGCCACTCTGATTAAGGGCTGAAAGTGGCAGCAATTCGCGAACATTGGTCTTGTTGATTGCCACATTTGTGGAGGAAGGGAAAACAGCGACAAACTGCCCTCGAGACCTTCAACACTGTCTTGTCAATTTTTTGATAACGCTCATTGGAGGCGGTGAATGTGTGATTGTGATTGTGATGATGGTGATGAGAGCGGAATTCTATGCTTTGGTGTCTAATGCCGCTTTTAGCCGTCTATTTATAGGCTTTTCACCTCGTTGCCCCTTTCGCCCTTGGGATTAAGGCGCGAATGTCAATTGGTCAATCGCTTGCCGTTTGCCCCCTCGGGTAGCGGCAGCAAGCGGCGGCGGCAATCTTTTCAGACCTCTACTCCGTTCGCTGCTGAGCCTCTCTTTTTGCCCCCTTGCCACATTGTTTCAGTTTTCGGCCAAATTCTCCATCCCTAATTTAGCCTGAGATTGGAAGGATTCCTTAAGCGCTTTTCCTGGGCGACATCCTCCATTATACGCGTTCCCGCCGTTAGACCCTCCCGTGACACTGCTTTCAGCATATTAGAAGCGACAGGCATCAGGAAGCGAGCAACACTCTTCAGCAGACCAGCACCACGCTGATATCGTGAGCCAACAAAATATTGCATTTCGCCACCTCCTCTTGCTGCAATGTGAGCAAGGGTGCCCAATTGACAGACATGGATTAAATATGATATGTGTCATTTTTGCGGGTTGAGTGTGTTTTAAAACAATTTCCTGAAATGTAAAGTCACAATACAGGTTCCCCAGTTAAATTTAACGTAACGTCCAAAAGCGTTCTGAATTTCAATGCGAATTTCTGAAACACGTTGTTTTGAAGAGAATGGAAAATTTCATTGGATATATAACCTCGGGCACGTCCGTCCCTCCACTGCCACCACCAGGTGTTACCGAAACATTTACCACCTGAGCAGGGGGGCCAAACCGGTCCCCAATTTGCATTCCTCAATGAGTTTGGGAGCATAAACGTACAATTGTTTAACCCCACCAGAAAGGTCCGGCATGTACTCCGCCTGTTCTCCATCGAACAGGCGGGTGTTGCCAAACCCAAGGACATAGGCAAGGTGTTTACTGACGTCAACTTTCAACACTCCCGCCGCAGTGTATAGTACAAAGCGCTGTGCGAGCCATTAAAGACAAACTCTGCAGCAGTTGACTCTTTTTGCTGCTCCGCGACAAGCTTTGAAAAACTTGCCTCGCCTCTTTGGTATATTGTTTTTTTCCAAAATAATAATTAATAATTGCCTCTCGTTTTGGCAACTGACTTAGGCAAGCGGTAGACATCATTCAACAACGTCCTCAACGCTTCACCTTTGTTTGTAAGTATGCTTCCTGTCCGGATTATCTTGACCACCACCACCATCATCTTTTTCTGTATCACCTCCCTCCTCTTGTTCAAGGGCGTTTCGCATTAATTCCCGCAAAACTTGTCCAGGTTTGTTCAGCGGGTTGTCTGATATCTTTTTCTTTTTGATTTTTGCCTAATTCTTTCTATGAGTACTTGTCCACGCGAATTTTATCTTCAACATCACTGGGGGTAACAGTAGTAATAGGAGCAGTAGATGCATCACTGTCCACAGTTTTTTGCTGTTTAATTTTCTTTCTGAGAAGCTGACCACGTGTATCAGCAGTCGCCGTCATCGTGGTTGATGACTTCAGCCTACCTCTACTTTTGCTTCCTCTCTTTTTACGCAATGTCGCTTTAATTTTTCTCCTGCGCGCAATGCTGATGGCTCAGGAAGCACAGCAGAAAAGGCTCCAAAGAGTTGCTCATCTCGCTTTTTGGCTTCAAATTCCAGCGCTGCAATCTCTACGCCTGTACTCCACCAACTGTTTGGCTCGCTCAATCTGTTGCTGAAATGATGGATCGTCGCGCAGCTCTCAGCCCTTTTTTTAGATCCTCAATTTTTTTTAAATGTTCCGCAAGCCCATTAATTGTTGTGAATAATTTGCCAATAATTGGATGGGTATTTTTCAAAAAATTCTTCTACAAATGCACTGTTCTGCTCATGGCTCACCCTCTCATAGTCTTCCAGCGATTTTTGGTGATCTCGCTGCAATGCAGCATTCTCAAAAATCAACAGATTTCGTTGCAAGTATTTAATCTTGTCGCGGAATGCGCTAACTTCGTTGTTCAACTGACGAATTTTGGTAGCATCGTTTTCACCTGTATATTTGCTCATCATTTCCTGCAGCCTTGATAGGTGCTTAGTGAAAACCAGTCTTGCCTCGTTCACTTTTTTATAGGCCTCGGATGATGCTGAAAGAAATCACTTATTTCCTCTGTCATTTTTCCGGTTGTTCCTCTCGCGGCGCCTCGCAGCGCTTTCAAGCTCATCCAACTCCTCTTTTTCCTGTCATACGAAGTCGCTGCAGCGGAAGTTCACTTTGCAATTCTTCTTCTCACCACTTTCTATTGTCGGATAA
>JBDPZO010000003.1:5726198-5748982 GCA_039877585.1 Heterodera filipjevi | reverse complement strand
CATGAACAACACTCTGTTGTCAATTTGGCTGTTTTAACAGAGTCTGTGGGTCTGACTCGGATATTTTGGCATGTGTGGAGATTTCTCGCCTGCCAAATCGTTTTCAAAAGTTTGAGGGTGGGGTATAAATGGTGATGATGATGATTTCTTGTGGGAAATCTTCATCAGGCGGTTCGATTTTTGGTTGTATGAGCGGCTGTTCGCGTTCCAATTGTTGGTCCGGCGGTGGTGAAGGTTCACGCTCCAATTCTTTATCAACCGATACTTGTATATTTTTCTCCATGAATGTTAAGGTAATGGGTACAATAATTTCTATTAACTGTACATCTCTTAAAACAAGCTGCTTATATAGAGACGGGGGGGGGGGGGGTGGGTGGCGGGGGGGGGGGGGGGGGGGGTGATTAATTAGGATAACGGGCAGGGTCTGGACCCTTTAATAGGACAAGGGGTAGGGGTCCGTGAGAATATTAATATTGTTATAATTTCCTGGTAATTCCGAAATTGAAAATTTTGTTCTGGATGATTTGTTGTAGAGACCCTTGTCTACAAAATGTGATATCACACTTGTCTGTAAAACAATTCTGAATGAAGTTAATAAGCGTTTTGTCATCCCAGGTTTAAAAATCCACGAATGGATTTCATCGTTATTAGAGATTGGGCTATGGGCGGGGGACTGGATCCTTTAATAGGACATGGGGCAGTGGTCTGGACCCTTAATATGACAAGGGGCAGGGGTCCAAGGGCACTTAATAGAACAACGGGCAAGGGTCTGGCCGACCCCTGTCCGTTTATTATATGCAAAAGTGCTTTAAGTTACAGGGGCAGGGGTCCCAGACCCCTGCCCATGCGATAGGTTGCAGGGGCAGGGGTCCCCAGACCCCTGCCCCTGCAACCTTATACTACTATTATGCAAAAACCCGATTAAAAAAAACAATTACTCGAGAATTACTTGAGATTTAAATATTCTTTTAAATTAATTGCAAAATATTTTATTTAACCTAAAAAAAAATCAATTTTAAGAAGGACGCCTAAATAAAATGTCCCAATAAAATAGTGAAATTTCAAAATTTAAAACCATACAAAAAGGATTGACAGATTGCACACTTGGAAGCAACAAACCGCCCAATTACCGAGAATTTAATTATTATTTTATATGAATTGTAAACATTATTTTTAAAAACTTATTTTAAGAAGGGAACTAATGAAAATGTGGAAGAAAACGGTAAAATCCATAAAGATAATAATAATAAATAAAAATTTTATTAAAGATATAAGTTAACTCAATACATTAAAAATTATTAAAAATTCAATTGCCAATAATTTAAAGTATTTCCAAAAAAAAACCCTAAATTTGAACAAAAAATGACCTTATAAATGCCGATAAAACAAAATAAAAACCAAATATTTATTTATATAACTAAGTATTTTTACTTTTTCATTAAAATAAAATAAGAGAATTTCTTTAAAATAATATTTTATAAAAAAAACAATTAAAAAATATTATTTAAGATGAACTTTAAAATCAGTGAAAGACACTTACTCATTCTCATTACGAAAATTTGTTAGAAACGAGATGCAATCAAGATCAGTGAAAACTCGTTTCCATTCAACAATTTGGGTTTATAAAAAATATAATAATAAAAAACCCCCATGACAAGATTTTCAAATTTTCAAATTTATAAACTCTTTGATTACACTTTTTTCTATTTTTTTTTGTTAAAATCTGTTCAAAAATCTAAAAATGATTCATTTGATTTCATTATTAATTTATTTAATAATATTTTTTCAATTGATTAAAAAATTCGTATCTGGCACTTTATTTTTTATATTTAAATACTTAAATCTAAAATTATACTCCTTTGTAAGACAAATAACCAATGAAAAAAAACATTTTTTTTTTAATTTTTTGGGTTTTTTATTGTAAGTTTTCTTTCAAAAGTTAGAATAAATAATTATTTCGAGTAAGTTTAATTATTGTATTTAGAAACACAGTTTCATTTGCATTTTTTAAGTTAATATTTATGAATTTTTAATATTTCATTTTCTGTTTACAAAAAATTTAAGAGTTTGAATTTTGTCTTCATAACGAATTCAGGATAATTTTTTTGGTAAATCCTTTCCCTTAATAAGATCGTCCCTAATTCAAACCAAGATTCATTAGGTCATCATCACTAAATTGTCACTTATTTGTCAGTATTTAATTGTAGTTTTATACAACTCATCATTTTTAATTATATTTAATTAAAATAAATAAAATTCATTTAAAAAAACGCGCTCAGGCGTAACCTATCACAATACATAAATATTACATAATTTTTTTTTTTAGGTGTAATATTCTTATATTAGATAATAAATATTATTTGTTTAGTATCTGATTAATTTGAATCGCGCGATTTTTGTCCTTACTGTTTGTTTCTTCGTCATTTCGGTTTATTCTTATTGTCTTTTTTTAGCAGTATTAACTATAAATTTGAATATTTGGTAATAGAAGAATTAAGCAACTTTATAATTTTTTTTTAGGGTTTTGCGTTATTATGAATTATTAAAATTACATTTGTTATAATCCATTTTTAAAAAAAATGTTTTTAATTTTTTATCATGGCCCATGGTCGAATGAAATTTTATAAGTGGCTGTGAGTTTTGTACGGTTATTCTTTTCTGTCAAATTGGCTCTTTTTTTGATTTTGGCTTATTCTTTTTAAAAAAATAAAAAGTAGATCATACTATTGTTATGCATCTCTTTTATATTTTAATGTTTTATTTTTAAAATTTTTTTATTTACAAATTCCATCATTTTATAAAAATTAAATTTGCGTTACATACTTAAATTAGATTTTTGTGTTAAAGACTTTTATATAATTGTTAAGATAAAACTCAATTTTCGAAAATAAAATTGTATTGATTTTCATTATGAGGCCAACAGTCAAAACTCAATTTCCGGTTTATCTTGGCACTTCTCAATGCAGAAAAGTGAACCGTGTTAAATAAGAATGGTTTGATTTTAATATTATTTAATTTTTTGTTTTTTTTATCAAAAATCAAATTTTTGCATAATATAGTAATTTACAAATACTTTTTATGTGCACCCATATACATATTTAGGGTCTTCTTTTCGTGTCTGCTCAATAATTATGTCTTTTTTAAAATATTTATATATTGTAGCGAATATGTATATATTATTACAATTTTTTTAAAATTAAGTAATTATTTTTTTTTTGTCATTTCATTTTTTATCACCTTAATCAACGAGTTTTTAAGATTTGAAGAACATTAAAACAAATACTTTTCAAGATGCTGGAGGCATTTTATTATAATTTATGTGTGAAAAGCACCAAACCCAAATCCAAAAATTGAAATTTAAATTTAGGTGGAAATAAGCATCTTATTTGTGGTAACAACACGAATAATGAACTACTTAATACGTTTATTTAGTATTTAAAAAAAACAATAATAAAATTTCGAATTACGATTAAAATCTTTAATTAATTAATACATTTTTGGAAAATTCAGAATTAATAAAAAACTCAAACCTGCATACCGTATCTTCTCTATTTATCTAATAGAAACACCGGTCGTTCTAACAATCAATCATTCTATAACCAGAAAAAGTTCGGGTCGGGTGACGGGACGTGGAAACGGCTACCCGACATTTGAGGATTTGACATTTGAGGACCCGACATTTGAGGACCCGACATTTGAGGACGCGACATTTGAGGATAACCCCGACATTTGAGGACCCGACTTTTGAGGACCCGACATTTGAGGATTTGCAAAATTTCACAGGAAAAAACCAATCAATTATTATTTTTTCATCAAATTAAACATATAATCTTTCTCAAGGGCCAACGGGATCAAATACCATAATTACTCATTTGGATCATCCTAATTTTCAAAATCATTTCTCGGGATCAACTATTATTTTTCCCGTTTTGGGAATAATTGTAGAATACGGGTACCTCTCCAAATCCGACAAATTATATATCATTCGACTCCTCTCGTTTTTAATGCACGAAAATAAAGATTTTTTCTGCGGAAGCATTCTATGCAGAGTTACAGACCCGAGACTGAAATGGGAAAATGGCTTAGGGCCTGAACCGTACAACTTGTAAAAATGAAATAATACGAAAAAAATATTTATGCATTTGACGTTTTGCTGTCAGTAATAAACTGACCCGAAGGAATTTGTAGACTGAATGCTCTTTGGACAGAGTTATAGTCCCAGAACATAAATGTCCAATTTAAAAATTGAGGTTTTTGTTTGGCCAAGACACCGCACACTCGACTACGGCGGCCAGTAGGTGGGGCGCCGCTCGCTCGGGCGCCCTACTACTTGCTTCGTCATCGCATGCTCGCCATTGGCGGGCCGCTCCGCGGCCTTTCAAGGCAGCGTCTCTAAAAAAACACCTTTTACCCATTAATATCTGAAAAAACCTTTCTAAAGCCGCGGAACGGCCCGCCAATGGCGAGCATGTTAACCCACTTTTTGTTCGAGTTTGGGTTCGGGATTCGGAATTTTGAAAAAGCAAGGTCAGATTCGTGATCAGCGCCCCAAATTACTTTAGAATTTTGCAAATCCTCAAATGTCGGGTCCTCAAAAGTCGGGTCCTCAAATGTCGGGTCCTCAAGTGTCGGGATCCTCAAATGTCGGGTCCTCAAAAGTCGGGATCCTCAAATGTCGGGTCCTCAAGTGTCGGGATCCTCAAATGTCGGGTCCTCAAATGTCGGGTCCTCAAATGTCGCACCACGGTGGAAACGAGTGGGGTTCGGGTTTTGGCTTTTTGAAATATGTTTTAAGAACCAGCCGTGTGGATAGACGCCGACGAATTTTTTTTTTGAAATTTCAATGAATTGCTATTGAAAACCCAAAATTGTCAGTTTAGAATTGAGATGAGATTTGAGAAATTTTAGGAAATTAATTTATACATACTTTAAAAATATTTCCCTAAATTTTTGAGAATGAGTTAATACAAAAGTATGGCATTGATCAGTATTTTACCCGATGGAAAAAAATGTTTCATTGGTTTATTCATGGGAATGTGTTGCATTAAAAAATATTTTTCCTATTATATGAATAGAAAATAAATATTAATGAATTATTTAAGTAAATTTTCATACAAAGATTATAATAATTTATTATGAAAGGTTTGAAATAAAGTAAAAAACTAAAATAAAATTAGATTATAAAATAACAGATTTGACCCCATTAAGGTTTGAAAATTCATCTTTTTCTTCATAGATAATATTTGCTTTTAAATGAATTTGTTATTTCATTTTTTTTTATGTTTCACGGTTTAAAATTTCTTTATTAATAAAGCTCATTTTAATACGACCACAAATGACGGCGAAATGGCAAGTGGTAATATGATCGTTCTATAATTATTAGTTTTGGCGCTACGACAAATTCCGATACGACAAAATCCCGACTAAGCCGAAAAAGGAAAAATCCCGGTCCAAAAGGTTGCACGTTTTTGTCAAAAGATCAAATTGCCATGCGCCGATGCATCTGCATTATTTGTGCCTTCTAACGCCGTGATTTTGGCTTAGTCGGGATTTTGTCGTTTTTTGGCTTAGTCGGGATTTTGTCGGGTAGGGATTTTGTCGGCGCACGTTAGTTTTGCTTATAATTTGAAAAGAAAAAAGTAAAACAAATTTTTTTTCTTGCCCTATAATTTTGAAATTTATTTTTTTATTACGTAAAAATTTTTTAGAATATGTATGATTCATTCAATGCACTGTCATTCGAGTTAAAAAGCGAAAAATTTTTTTTTTACACTACTTTTATTAATATTTTTACTCCTATTCTGATATATTTTTTATATAATAAAATTTTGTTATTAAATATTAAAATATTTCTCTCTTTTTCTTTTATTATCATTATAAATTAAATATTTTTGAGCTATAGCAAATGTGCTTTTTTAGGTGATTTTGATATATAACTAAATGGTACCAAAAAATATTTACTTTCAAAACAGAATTATCGACAATAATTGAATACTCCCTTTTTTAATTTTAAATATACTAAAATATTATTACTATTATTATTTGGTAAGAGTTAATCAATATATTCAAAAAGAATGTTTCATTTCTTTTTTTTTAATATTCCAATTTAAAAATAGTTTTTTTTTAAATTTATTTTGTAACTATAATAAACGGAATTAGGTTTTTATTTACACACTTCTAATTTAGATTATAAGTAAATCTGGAAAATTCTTTGTAGTGTAGAAGTAGTATACCACCCGGGACCTTTGCAGATGATTGACAGCTAATTTAATTGATGTGACAGCTGGGGGAGAAGGCCTCTAATTGGGGTGACAGCCTCAGGGTATGGGGGGTATCACTGGTCAAAGCCCGTGCCTAGAAGCCACTTTCGGGGAGGGATGTAATCCAAATTGGGGAATCTAATTAATTGCGGTAAAATTGTGTCAACTAATTACTAATTAGGTGTTCGGTCGCCTAGTTAATTGCGGTAAAAAAGTATGAATCGAAATTAAATAATCAATATAAACAAAAAAATATTCTCAGAAGAAAAAATGTTACCATACCAATAAATTACAGCATGGATGGCAATAAAAAAATGTCCACAATTTTCTTTAATAATTTCCCATCAAATTTCATAAGATTAATAAAATAAATTTTAATGGGATGTAAAGAGAAAATAATAATAAATATATAAACAATTAAGTTAAAAAATATCAACGCATATTTAGTCATCGGCTGGCAAATTACATGAGAAGAAAAACAATTTTATCCGTCGACACATTTCCCCCTTCTCGGCCGTCACTCCCTCCCCCAGCTGGTTCAATTTGTCCTGCTATTTATGTGCACGACCATTGCGTTCCTTAGTAACAGCCGTCCGCCACTTTCCTTTTCGCTCTTCTCTTGCTTTAATGAAAAACAAAAAGTGCATTTGCCGTCATTCCTTAGTGACAGCCGTCCGCCACTTTCCTTTTCGTTGTTTATTTTATATAGTATTTTAGTAAATATTTTTTTGCTCAAATAAGAACTATTTTTTTTTTACTTTTTCTTTTAACAATTCGGTTTGATTCAACTTTCGAACATCCAACACGAACGCCAAGAGCAATAGCACTTTTAGCAAAGCTTGGCGCCTCTTTAGCTGCTTTGAAAAGTAATATGTAATTATTTAAAAATTATACCAATTAATAATATTTAAAGCCTTTTTTGCGACTCATGCAGCATTAACGGCTTCTGCGTGGGTATTGCTTGCTGCACTTGGTACGGATGTCTACTCGGCAATAGCTAATTCGCTGTCAGTTACGAAATTAAAAGTCAAAATTAAAAAAATAATTTTCATTGGAAGAACGATATGACGAGCTCCTCAAAGATTTTTTCCTTTACGATTTTTGCTTGATGATTATGCTTTATCAGTATCGGCAAAGGACTACACTCCGGAACATTTTTTTAGCATTCAAAACAAATGGACCGCCAGACCGATGAAATTTGTTTAAAATGTATTATTTGGTGCAATTTTTAAATTTAAATTGAAAATTTAATTAAGCAAAAAGTGGCGAAACGCGAAAAATCAAAAATTAAGTCAGACATGGGCATTCTGATGCTTTATGCAGTGAAAGGCGACGAGCCATTAGAATTGTTTGGGTGTCCTTGAAATAGAGCAAATATTAATTAGTTCTGCAATTAATCCTGTTGGCCCTTGGGAAAGGCACAAAAAATGATTAAAAAATCATATTTGTTCATTTTTTCCTTTATTGTGTTTAATTTGTCATTTTTTATGTTTTTATTTTTTTTAAATTAACATATCCCCAAATGCCGGGTCCCCAAATTTCGGGTCCCCAAATGTCGGGTCCCAAAATGTGGGGTTATCCCCAAATGTCGGGTCCCCAAATGTCGGGTTCCCTAAGTGTCGGGTCCCCAAAATTTCGGGTTCCCTAAGTGTCGGGTCCCCGAATGTCGGTCCCCAAATTTCGGGTCCCCAAATGTCAAATCCCCAAATGTCGCACCACGATTTTAGCGATATTGTTCTCACTGATTTTTGGGTTTTTCTGTTTTATTTCCCAATATTGTTTCAATTTTTTCTTTAATATAATTTTTTTAGGGTCATTTACGCCCAATTTTTTCTTCCAATTCATAATTGTTGTTTAATTTACTCCGAGTTTCTTACCAATTCGGCATATTTTATGCTCCATTCATTTTTTGAGAAGGTTCTTTTTTGCTTAAATTCATTTGTCATTGCAAATGATTTTTGCACAATTTCCAATTTTTGCCCATCAGCTTTTGATTTGTATGATTTAATTTGATTAAATTTTAATTAATTTACCCAATTAAACTTTACTAGCTATTCTATCAAAATTGTTCCATTCTTTTATTGAGTATTTTCCTCACTTTTCCTTAATTTTTTCTTTTATTGTGTAAAATTTTTGTAATAATTTGCCGCTTTTTATCATTATTTTCATTCTGATCAATTCCAATTTGATCAGTGTTTCTTTCTTGTAAGCTTTCAATTTAATGTTGATTTTCTTTCAAAGGGAATTATCGACAAAATTAAATAAATAAAAATTTTTTATTTAATAAATTTTCGAAAACATCGTACAGGTTATTGTTTGTGAACTTAATACTGTATTTTAATATTATTATTTGAATACTTCATTACTGTAATCGGTGCGCAGTTTCATTTTATTTTTATGTTTTAATAATTAAATTTATATTATGCTTAGGTAAATTTTTTTGCTTTCATTTTGTGTCTATAATATCAATTGTGTTTTAGGACTCTTAATTTACATATCTTCTTAAATAGTATTTTAAAGAAATCACGAAAATTCAATGGTTGGGTTTTTAGGGCCATTTAACAATGCCCTTTATTTCAAAGATGTCCTTTGAAAACGGCATTTTGCCCATAAAATGTAAAAAGGCTCATTTTTTAACTCGAAAATTTGTTTTTGGGATGAAGGTTAAAAAATAAATTTATAACATTAAATTTTTATTTAAAAATGCATCAGCAGATTTTTAAAAAAAATTCTTAAAGTGGGCGGCCATTGCAATAATTTGAGAAAGCTTAAATTAAAATTTAGAAAATATTTAATCAAAATAATAAATCATTTATGTTTGAAAAATCACAAAAAAAAGTAAAATTGATTTCGATGGCTTCGGTTGACGAAAAAGAAATTAAATCTTTTTAAATTCACTTAAACAATAATTTATTTCACCTCTGGCTTATTAGTTCATCGTTCAATGAACAGAATTGAGAAAAAGTGATTCCGAATGCCAAGTACGAGTTCAGAGTCTTAAAGCTTACACATCAAAACGAGCGAATACGAGATTACTTAAAAATAATGATATAAACAGAAAAATTTTTCACAAATTAGTTATTCAGATTTATTTAGATTAAGAACAGGATTAACATCTGAATCAAATATTAGAATTGACTGACGTTGCTGAGTTTTACAAAAAAACGCATATTTCCAATATTTATTTGCCAAATATAATGAAAATAAGAAGGTGACATAATTAAAATTCAAATAAAATGAAGGAATTCTTAAAAAAATAAGTATATAAATAAATATAATTATTTATATAAGAGTTATAATTGAAGAATAAATAATATAAACTTAAATAAAAAAGAATACAGATGAATATTCTAAATTAAATTTTCAATGCAATAACAAATGCTCCTTAATTCAACACAATTTAATACAAAAATTAAAATTTAGTTGAAAATCAACATCCTATTTATTCCAACGAAAATGTGCAATTAATGAGCTTATTAAGACAGGGGCCTATTTTTGAAACATATCAGCTTCAATAGCATGGTACACAAACTTCTTCTTGGTAGCATCTGAGAACAATTAAAAATGTGTTAATTATTTTACTTCAAATTTAAAAATAAATTAAGAGTATCAAAAAGCACTTTTAGAAGTACATTGCTATACATGAAAAATAATTAGTTTATCATAAAAAAATATTGAGCCTTTTGAGACAGGCGTTGGTCGCGTGATAAAAAAAATAATTAATTGCATTATTTGAAGAGTGGGATTATAATAATTGTAATTTTAATAATACCAAAAAAACGAAAATAAAATTGCCGAAAATCTTATATTATTTAATATTAAAATAGCTATTATAAGAAAAAAGAAGATAAGCAATTAATTGCATAAAATTTACCCCCACATACATTTTAAATCACTTTAAATATTAAAATATTTAAGAAGGTCAACGAAATAAAAAATTTACGCAATTTCCTAAAATAAAAATATGAACACAGCTTAAAACAATTTTCAAAAAAGACGAAAATTTAAATTAAAATCAAAAAAATATATTTTTGCATTTACTCAAAAATCTTTTAATGCTGTTTAAAATTACAAATTAAAAGCTAATTTTCATGTGTGGGTGTTTATCGGTTGAACATTGTGGCTTATTTACTTAACAAAAAAAGCTTTCAATAGACTAAAAAGTAAAAAAAGTTTCTAACGCCATCTATTTCAATAAAAAAAATTTCATTTTTAAACAGTTTCTTTTACCAAAATACACATGGATTATTTATCGACGGCGCCAAACAGCCGGCAATCGCCCCATTGAATGAACTATTTCTATGCATAATTAGCTTTCTTTTTTTTTCTTCACTCTCCTCTCTCTCTCGCTTTCGTTCTCTGTTTCTCCTTTCTCTCATTTGACTTTATTCTCTCTCATTCTCACTCTTAAAAATAAATAATACGGAAACAACAGAATGATTTCCGATTGAAAATATAATATGCGGCAAAATGAGTTGCATATAAACATTTATTCATGTAATGCTAAAAATCATTATTCAAATGATTAGCATTTTCTTCGTAATTGTATTACACGGGTTTGTTTTAGATCGTTCTTCAAGAAGAAATTGTTCGCCTTTATTCCTCCTCTTTGCAAAAAAATGTGCCGATCTATTAACTTTTATTAGTTCTTCTATTCTACGCATTGTTATTTCAAATACGCTATAGTATTCGTGTAAAGCTATAAGTGAGTCTATTCTTCTAGATTTCTTTTCCTTTATTCTGATTAGTGGATCTACTAATTCTAATATCGTGCTTGGGTTATTAAAGGTTATTCTTCCTACCATAAATAATATTGCATCACTCTCGGATCTATGCTATCGAAGTGACAATTTTTAAATACACAATTTTTTATATATCAATATAATAGTATATGAAAAAATTGACTTACTATAATTTAGAGGACTAATAAAGTTAATTTAAAAATAGAGATATAATCTACTTCAATTTGGCAGCGGAATATGTGAGAGGAATTAAAGATTTTCTATAATTTGCAATTTATAAAGAGAAAAATTAAAATTGAAAACCAAAAAAAAAGTATTAATAAATACAAAGCCTTAAATCAAAAAGAGAGAACAATTAAAATAATTTTTTATTATATAACAAAAAAAAACGTCCCAAGTGGTTAGAAATGAAATATTAATAAATAATGATTACAAATCATAAAATGTTTCCAAACAATTATACAAATATTATTTTAAAATTGTTTTAATAGACTTAGACGCGATCGAAGTGACATAAAATTAAAAAAGGTACATTAAACATTCAAATGCTACTAATAAAATAATTTGTCTAAGAAAGCCATAAATGCTAAATGCATTACAACTGTTTTTTTCTAGCTTATTAGTTCATTTTGGAAATATTTTCGTTATTATTTCAAATCAATATTTTTTCATATATAAATTTTAGTCTTTTAGCTAATTACTTTTTTTCGTTTACCTATTAAATCTTTTAGCGTTTTTATGAAAAAGCATATTATATACATGCTCAGCGTAATGGACTGATTTTTCCAAAAAGAGGAATTTTACAATTTTCATCTTTTAAATTAAAAATTAATGTTTTTATAAATTATTGAATATGGCTATATTTTAATTAATAAATTTCTTATTTTTTTAATATTTTTAAAATGTTTTTGAGTGGGTTTAAAAAGATTTATATATGATTATTGTTGTTTAAAAACCTTTTATTTTTGCATAAAAAGAACCAAACAATAAAAATGTTGTACAAAGCCAAACTGAACGCAAATTCAAAATGAATTTGGATTGTTCAAAAAAGAATAGTTTAAAATTTTCTGTTTCTTCAAGAATTCTTATACATATATAATCATTTGCAAATATATTTGAATTAGAAAATAATAAAAATTCAATTTGTGAATTTATATTGAAATCAAAATCTATTTGTCCTAACAAACACAAAAATTAATATTTAGTTAAATAGTTATTATAAAAATCCTAATAAATTTTTTCTCTATATGAATACAAAATAGTTACTTTTACAAGGTTTAAGAAAAATGCCAATTGAAATTCAAATAGTATTAATGAAAATTAACTTTATACAATTATTATAAATTGAACGCTAATTTTTAAGTTTTCTGTTCATCATTTCAAATGTGCCCAAAAAGGCCTAAAATCGCAGTTTTCAAATAGAAAATTGAATTGTTTTATGCAAAATAATAATTAAAATTCATAAATAATCCAAATCCTATATTGAAAAATTCCGTTTTTTACAGGGTTTTTAAATATATTTAAAGATGCTTTAAAATATTCCATAAATATTCAAATATATTAAATTATTTTTCTAAACTAATATTTTTGAATATTTAAATTTTTTTCTTATATTCTACATAACTTATAGTTTTTCAAATAAAAGAAGAAAAAGAAAAATCGCAAAGAAAACTAAAAAATTATTAGTAGTCATTTAAAATGATTTTAATGAAAAACTTTTTCAAATTTAGGTCACATCGATAACATTTAATTTTATCAGTTAGGAAACTGTTCAAAATCATTAAAATCATTAAAAGTCCCGGTCCCCCTTACACCCCTACTTTTAAGAAATAAATATTTTAAGAGAAAAATTTTATCTGGGAATAAATAAATAATAAAAAAAGAACAAAAAATTTTACAAAATATTTTTATGGTAAAATATTAAAAAGTAAATAACAAAAAAATAATATAAATTATGATAAAGCCCTAAAAAGAAGTTACTAATTTGATGAGGATAGCAAGGTTTAACTAATCGAATATATGAAAAAAATCTAATTTTTAATATTTCAAAAAACCCATATTACAAATCAAAAAAGAAAAAGATTTATTTATATTGCTAAAATTTTAAATAACTTACTGCTACAGGACTAATCTTTGAACTTATTCCTTTTTAACTATATTAAACAAATTTTTAATGAATTAATATTATCAAAAATAAAAAAACGAATAATATAATTATTAATACTTTGAAGATGGCAAAAATTTATTTAACTTGAAAATCAAATATGAGAAGATTACGTAAATAAAAAGGTAAAAAAAATAATAATAAATACAGAGTTACCAAAAAAAAGTCATAGGAAATATTAAAAATAAAATGCAAATAATAAAAAAAAATTACCTAAGCATATATTTAATATTCTTTCCAAAATAACGAATGGGTCTTATCGGAGGACGTCTGCGAGTAAGAATATTCTAAAGTGTCAAAAAAAAAAGAATATTATATTTATAAATAAACTATAAAAATTAAAATTAATTTTAATTTTTCGGGGGTTTAGGGGTCGCTGATCATAAATCTGGCATCTATTTTGGCCTTTGAAACAATAAAGGATTTGCCCATACCCCATTATACATTTCACTTTCCCAAGAGCGGTTGGACTTTCCATTCTTCGGGTACACTACAACTAGGCGCTTACGATTCGGCGACAGCCAAATTTCGGGGGCCATAAGTTCTCGAATGCTGCTTATGGTCTATATTAGCCCTCCAAAAATAGAAACAATTTACAACCTTATTAAAAAGTTAAAGCTTTCGAACGCACCGAATTTAGAAAATTTGATTGACAAAGAAAAAAGTTCCGAAGCAGCCCTAAAAATTCTGGCGCCGAATCTGAGCGCCGAATTGATGGTGTCCGCACCAGGGATGGCGACGACTTTAAATTTGAAAAATCGGAAAACCGGAATTCCGATGCCCAAAATTTTTTCGGAAATCGGAATTCCGATGCCCCAAATTTTTTTCGGAAATCGGAAAATCGGAATTCCGATGCCCAAATTTTTTTCGGAAATCGGAAAATCGGAATTCCGGTCCAAAAATCATCGGAAATCGGAAATTTTTTTCTACAAAATTACTAATTTTTTTTATAAATTTTTTTTTGACCAAAAATTTCTCATTTTTCGAAAATTTTTATTTATTTTTGAGAAAATTAATTCCGATTTTTTTCCGATTTTTCCCCAAAAATATCGGAAATCGGAATTCCGATGCCCCAAATTTTTCTCAGAAATCGGAATTCCGACCCCAAAAACATCGAAAATCTCGGAAATCGGAAAATCGGAAATCGTCGCCATCCCTGGTCCGCACCCTTCATATTCGTCATATTTTTCCATTTCGTTATCCCGCCCATTTCCGTTCTCTTTACACTGCCTTCCTTCTCCTATTTCCCCACAGCGAGCAATTAAAACAAGGGTTTAACTCCTGTGCTCGTTCATTTCTTCTTTGACCCGTGGTTTAAATTATTCTCAGTGGTAAAATAATGTAAATTTAAATAATTAATGAAAAAATTAAAATTCTTATAACCAAAAGTAATATTCAAAAATAATTTGGATTTTGTTACTTATTAAACTATCTATTTGTTTTTAAATATACGGGCAATTAAAAATATTAAATATATTAATAATTATTTTCATTTAAACCTCATAGAAAAATAAAAAAAAGAAATACAA
The DNA here is from genome assembly GCA_039877585.1 of Heterodera filipjevi. NCBI lineage: Eukaryota > Metazoa > Nematoda > Chromadorea > Rhabditida > Heteroderidae > Heterodera > Heterodera filipjevi. Next base: position 5,734,287 of record JBDPZO010000003.1, on the reverse strand, counting down.
ATAAATGTATGTTTAATGATTTTATTATAATGTTTTCCTTCAGAAATAAATGCTTTTAATGTAACAACATACTTAAATGGGAACCCATACACAATTCTGCAAAATTATTTTGGAAAGAGAACCTGGAGCGCGAATTTGAGAGAAAACAATTGTAAAAATATAAACAAATTTTGTTTTTTTACATAATATTTTTAAAATGTCATTCTTGCAATAACGGAACAAAGGAAATAAGAACCTTAAAGATTTATCAATAAAAAACAATTGATGCGTCGTTTGTCGGAAAAATATGGGAAAATTGAGCACATAAAAAACCCTTAATTTTATGAAAAATAAAACAATTTATATTAAAGTATTATCTTAAAAATGTATTATATTAATTTGCAGCTTGAAATTAAAAAAAACATATTAATGATGACCTTGCATAATTACAATGTCACATTTTAGAATGTCCGCTAAAAAAAATGTATACTGGGGGAATGACTAATTCAAAATCATTACTATTTTTTTATATTTTTGAAAATAATTATCATCTTAAATCAGTTTCACAACAAAAAATTTTTCAGATTTAAGGAGCTTACTTAAAAAAAATTCAAATAAAATGATGGAATTTTGTAAATGCAAAAAATTAGAATAACAATATATAAGAGCAAACAATTTTTTCCAGAAGACATTATTACAACCCGACATTTGAGGACCCCGATATTTGAGCACCTGACATTTGCGCATATATCCATCACAAAATATTGTGTCCCGTTTATTTTTTTCAAGGCTGCCAGATGTGATGATTGTGCTGCCAAAAACTGGAGTTAAGATATGTTTTAAAGAATGCTGATTCTCACTCGGCCTTGACATGGCGTACAGATTTGAAATTTTGCACAAAGGTACTTTGGCACAATTTTTAGGTTACATTCCATTAACCAGGATTCGAATCAGCCACGCTTAACTTCAAATTACAGTGTTTATTGATAATTTTTCAAATACAATTTTAGTTTTAATTAAAAAATATTATACTTTTTATTATATTAAATAAATTTTTGCATAATTCTTCGGAAGATAATAAAAAATGATGAATAAAATAAAATTGTTTCCTTTTTTGTTATTTTGATTTTGTATTTTGGTTTTCTTTTCTTTCTAAATCCTCGTCAAGAATTGATTGCTAGCTAAGGAAAAGCCAATCTTTAGGGGTGTAAGAAAGTGTCGTTTTTCGAGACTAAAAATCGAGACCGCAACCGAGACCAGAAAAAACCCGAGACTTTTCTCGAGTCCAGACCGAGACTCTCGTTTTAGTAAGGATGACAATTAGAAAGGTGCATTTAATTCCAGTGAAAGCAAATTTGGCTATTAATTTATAAATATTTTAAATAAATTTAATTTATTCAAACAATAAGATATAAAATATTTCATTAAATATTAAATTGAAAATGAATAAAGATAACTTATTTTTTAGGAAATAAAAAAATATAAGCAACTAACACAGAATAATTAAAATTTAGAATTCTTTAAAAAAAAGTAAGAAAAGAATCGAAATCAACTTTTAAAATTTTTTGGAGAAACAAAAGATAAAAATTATCAAGCTGACTAATTTGGATTTATCAAAAAAAAAAATCATTTTCTCAAATTATGTGTGCCCATGCTGCAAAACTGTTTGTTGTTTTATTTTGTTTTTTATGATATTTATAATTTTTTAGGTGGGCGAGCACCTTGTCAGTGCTTGCCCAATTGACTGTGGCGATGCGTTTGTGCCGTTTTACAAAAAACGCTGTTTGTGTTGCCACCTTCGAGGTCACCCGGCGTCTGCTTGTGACAACCTCAGGGGCTGGCGTGAGTTTGATCTTTTCTTTTCTATTTGCTTGTCCCAAAGAGTCGTAATGACGTTTTTTTTTTAAATTGTTCTCATCAAATAACTTTTAGGCCTCGGACTCAGCCAGGGCAAACTCATCGGCGGCGTCTGCCTTAAAGCCAATGAGCAACGGCGCATTGCTTCGCAAGCGGCGTCTGCCCCGTGCCCGATGGGAACACGCAACATGTGCTTTGCGTGCCAGAGGGCTGACCATCTTACCAGAAACTGCCCGCACAGTGTTTGTCAATAATTGTTTTTGGGTTGAGTTTAACCGCAAATGAATTTTGTTATGCCTTTTAGGGTCTGCAAGTCATCTACAACATCTACATGGCGTCTGCTCCGACATTCCAGCGCACAATCAGGCTGGAACGCACCAACATAATCGTTGCTGGCCGTCAAATCTGCAAAAAATGCCTTATGGTTAGTTTTCAACATTTGCATTTGTGCGCGTAGGTAAGCTGCCAGTTGATGTAACAATAGCTGGCAGGTTATCTGTAAATTTTTCATACCACATTCATTTAACTTTTCAATTGTTTTAGAGGGCCGCGATGTGGTTGGTGGCCGGCAGTTTTGGGCGGACTGGGAGGCCCGGCATGGTGCGGTGTCTGCCGGCAAGGAGGCTCAGGTGCAAATATTTATCAAACTTGTTAATCCAGCTAACATTTTTTCCTATTTTTATAGCCCGTTGCGCCTGAGTCGGAGGCAGCCCAGATTGTGCGCAGGCTGGAAGAAGCGGATGCGGAGCGTCTGTGCAATGTGCGGAACAACGAGGTTTGCCTTAGACTTACTAAGTGATCAGTTTCCTCCAAATAATTAAATTAATGCAGGTTGCTGCGGCGTCTGCCCAGCTCAGACGCCTTGCGCGAATGACCATCGGTGAGCTGAACCTCCAGCCGAACATGCAGGGCTGCATTGACCGCCTGGACAGCCGCAGCAACATCGTGCGCATGCTGTTGCAGCAGGAGATGGAAGAAGAATGAGATTAGAAGGATATTTTTTGTATCGGCGTCTGCCTTCCCCTCCCCCATATATCTGTTCCTCCCTCCCCTATATATTTGTTAGGCACTTTGTGGCGCCCCAATAACCAATATTTGTTTTTTTTTATAAAAAAAAATGTATACGTTTTAATAGTATACTCGGTTCGCTTATTGGTAGTACCATTTGTTCAACGAACTGGTGTGATATTTACCAGCCTCCCATTATTTCACATTTTCACCTTGTTAAGCGTATTGTCTGCTTCGATTATTAAGACAAGCTATGCCAAAAGCGGTTTCTAGCAAAACGTTCTCATTTTTCATGTGTCAAAGTGGTGCGCTCGCCATTTGCAGGATCTCTGATGTCTACCGAATTAAAATCGCGCGTATGAAGGCCACTGTGCGGCGTCTGCGCAAGGCGAAGAAGTTGGAGGAGGCCAAAGCTGAGATGTCGCGAATCCGTATGGTGTCCTGGCCACCTAGGCATCCTGCGTGCTGCAAGACAATAATACGATCAGGCAGGCTGCCTACCCTACCGTATATCTCTGCACACAGGTACGTGTGTAGTGTAGCGCTGTTCAAATGTAGACCCGCTGACGGTTGATATTACCAAAGTTAGCTTTCCTGCCCTTAAGCATGGGGACTGGACAAGCAGGGCAGGCCGGTTGCAGCCGGAGTAATCGCATCTCGTTTCCGGGAAAACATCCTCGGTTCCAAAGAAGCGGCTACGGAGTCTGCGGCCTGGCACGCCCCCCGGGGCGTGTACTACTTAGCTAACTCTGCATAAGGCAAGGGGCAACCGAACACTTTGGGGTAGGGAAGAGTTCACAGTGCAGTGAAATGGTAGGGAGCCTCCCGTTTAGCAGAATACAAAAACTACCAAATGGCAGTCTACCTCTTCGTGCCATGGTTCACACTTTTTGGTTTAGCCCATAGTTGAACCGGAGGCGCGCGGCCGAATTCTCCATGCTGAGGACGTGGCGTCTGCAGCGGGCGCTTACGACTCCATGGTGGAGCGTGTGGAAGCCTTTCAGGAGCTCCTCGTGGAACACATCCGCAACTTGCAGCTGGATATCAACACCCTTCGCTACAAGTTGCGGCGCAAGCAAGAGCGTCAAGGGCGGCAACGTCTGTCGCAACAACAACCGCAGCAGCGAGACCAAGTCTTCGCGCAAGCGCACGAATTGCTGCAGTAGTTTCTGGTGCATTTTTATATGCTGCTCCCTAATTATTTTTGCGCACGCACCAAATCCAACGTTCCGCCGCCCTTCGTGAGCAGCAGCTGCACCACTCGCCCATCCGCGACGTCCGCGACATGGCTGAGCTAGAACGTTACAACTACTTGATGGATCAACCGTCGCCCGCGCATGTGCTTGGGGTTTGCTTCTGGGGTATTTCTACATTAGGATGGCAGTACGGATTAAATAATAGAACCGTCTCACTTCTCCAACGACGACGACGACGAGGACGAGGAGGAAGAGTCGGAAGGAGAGCGTTCGCCGCCACGGGACCTGGAGGAGGAGGAGGATGAGTCCGAGGCGACGTCGTCGGAGGACGAACAGCCGCCTGCAGCGGCCGCCGAAAAACAGCGGGAATTCATCAAAGAGTGTGCTGATATGTTCGGGATTTCAATCAACCCCGACAACACGATTGTCAACAAAGGGAAACGATCAATTGCCAAGTTGTGGCTCAACAACTTATGTAATAATAATTTTAAACAATTATAATAATTTAAATCTTAATTAAGGGAGGCGTTTTTCCCTGCGTAACTTTGGTCTCGCCCAAAAAATCATCACGGACGACCTTGTGGTGCTAGCGTAATACTTGGACAACCGCTCAGTTGACGTCACATCCGTCGAATTTTTTTATACAATGGTAATTTTAGTTTTATCACGCGTTATCCCATCGGCCACCCTAACCTGCATGTGCTTAATGAGGATGTACAGTGTAGCAGCTCAGCAGAAAACCCCTACCCTTTGGCTTTGATCAAGATATGGGTTGTGCCACCCCAAAGATGCGATGTGCCAGTGCTGCCCGTCAAAGTCAACGAGCGGATTTGTTTTCTTTTATGTCTGCAGTATGCCATCAACTACCCAAAGGGCGCAGTGGACATGGCCTACCACTGTGAACACAACGACCAACAACGTGGATGTGGCATCAACATCAATTGAACTGAATGCGGCACTGGATGAGGGCTATCGTGTCACAAAGCTTTTCCGGGTGTTGAAGCATGAGCGCAGCGACGACAAGCTCTTCCGTCCCTATATTGCTGAGTTCATGGCGCAAAAAATTAAGGCTTCCGGCTTTGACGCTAACATCAAAGCTAACACTCAGCTGGAGCGGGAATTCATCAAAGAGTGTGCTGATATGTTCGGGATTTCAATCAACCCCGACAACACGATTGTCAACAAAGGGAAACGATCAATTGCCAAGTTGTGGCTCAACAACTTATGTAATAATAATTTTAAACAATTATAATAATTTAAATCTTAATTAAGGGAGGCGTTTTTCCCTGCGTAACTTTGGTCTCGCCCAAAAAATCATCACGGACGACCTTGTGGTGCTAGCGTAATACTTGGACAACCGCTCAGTTGACGTTTTCATTCAATTTTTTTTTGTCAAATTTAATTGTTAATTTTAGTTATTTCCCTGTGGACGACTTCCGCTGCCCGTCTTCTTCTGTTAAAGGCAACAGGACGTTGTGAGGACGCCCAACTGTAAACTCCTCTACACGGACACCGATTCGCTAATTTTCGTTCACCCACCTGTCTCCTGCCCACTGAAGACGGGGACTCACTTGGGACAGTTCACCGTGAATACCCCAATCATGAGATTGAGGATACTGCAGTGGCGGTGCTAAGCAGGTAATTTGTATTCGGTAATAATTAATTAATATTTTTTTTCAGTATGGACTGGAACTGCGACACATCGGCTCTCCACCAGATGCTGAGGCGGAGTACGTCCTTAAAGTACGCGGAATGACGCAACTATGACGTCATCAAGAATCAGGGACTGAGGTACGAAACTTTCAAAGACGTAGTGCTGCGTATGCGACAACGGGTGAATATGAACCGATAAATGTGATATACCCCAACTTTTTGAGGCCCGACATTAGGGGTGGCGGACAAGTCACCTCTGGTCCCCTTCAAAAATGTTATAGACCATTTATCCCCTCCCATCTCCCTCTTGTATGGATTTCATTTGTAATAGTTTATTGTAATTTTTGATTATCGTTTATTTATCAATAAACATGTATAATTAAGATTTGGAAGACGCAATTATAAAATAATTAAGGCTTGGAAGATGATCGTTTTTGGTAAAAAAAATGCATAATTAATGAATAGAAGATACATTTGTTAAAAAATAAGCAATAGAAGACACAATGCATAATTAAGAAATAGAAGACACACTAAACATTATTAAAAAAACTAAAGACGTTAATTTTAGGTAGAAAAGTGCATAATTAAGAACAATTACCAATAATAGGACGGCTGGCTGCATTCAGCACGTCCTCCGTTATCCACCACATCAATTCCTTCGCTAAAGCGCTTGCCGGGCACAATTTCAATGTCTTTACACTTTTTCCCAGGCACTAATCCTGATGGTTTGATGCAGTAACTGCGGCAGCATTGACACGTTTCTTCGTCGTCGTCCTCATTAGATTTTGTGCCAGATGAAAAGCAGTTCAAATCCTCAATTTCAGTAAACAGCCGCCCAAATAAACGCCCTTTGTAGTTGTCCGCATCAACAATTTCGAGCAATTCCATTGGGAAGTTTCGGTTCTCCCCACGGCTAAAGCCTTCCACTATGCAGGGCAAATAAGGATAGTGAAGCTTAATTCGGTGCCGGGCATAAAAATGAGCAGCAACGTTGATGTTGAATGGTTGTCGCATACGACCATATGCGGGGGTTAAGGCTGCCGCCTGATCAGTCATACCAGCAACAAAAAAGGTTTTCTTCATCCCATTTCGGTCCTTGTAAGTAGTCCGTACTTTTTTGCCGAACAGTTCAGTCATTGCCTTGGACCGATCTTCCGGATGGTTAAGTCGGTCCCGAAGCGCTTTTGCCGGACAGGAGAGGATTTGAGCGCAAATATGGTGGGCCGAGCCAGACGCTTGCATGCGCCATCTAAAAATGCAAAAGCAACAGCATCAGCAACAAATGCAGGTCGATGCCTCAGGGCTACATCATGTTAATCAAGAGCCTCATCAGCTGTTAAATAATACAAGTTTACCACCAACCCATCCAGACCAGCTTGTACCCGTGCCAACTCAGCCAAGTCACGTTATTAGTATTTATTTAAATAGCTTTTGTTTTTATAGGTTTTCAAGCAGTACAAAACCAACAACAACAACTGCAGCATGAATTTGTCCCACATAGAGACTGAGACTGTTCCAATGTTTAGAGACTGAGGACTGTTTCAATGATTTGAGACGGAGAGTGTCCAAGATTTGAGACGGAGAGTGTTCCAATGACTTGGGACTGAGATGTTCAATGATTAGGGGCTGAGAGAGCTCCAATAATTAGGGACTGAGATTGTTCCAATGATTTGAGACGGAGAGTGTTCCAATAATTAGGGACTGAGATTGTTCCAATGATTAGCGACTGAGAGAGTTCCAATAATTGGGAACTGAGACTGTTCCAAAGATTAGGTACTGAGACTGTTCCAATTTAGAGACTGGAATGTTCCAATGATTAGCGACTGAGAGAGTTCCAATAATTTGAGACGGAGAGTGTTCCAATGATTAGGAACTGAGACTGTTCCAAAGATTGGATACTGAGACTGTTCCAATGTTTAGAGACTGAGACTGTTTCAATGATTTGAGACGGAGAGTGTTCCAATGATTAGGGGCTGAGAGAGTTCCAATAATTTGAGACGGAGAGTGTTCCAATGATTTGAGACGGAGAGTGTTCCAATGATTAGGGGCTGAGAGAATTCCAATAATTTGAGACGGAGAGTGTTCCAATGATTAGGGACTGAGATTGTTCCAATGATTAGGGGCTGAGAGAGCTCCATGATTAGGGACTGAGATTGTTCCAATGATTAGGGGCTGAGAGAGCTCCAATAATTAGGGACTGAGATTGTTCCATGATTTGAGACGGAGAGTGTTCCAATAATTAGGGACTGAGATTGTTCCAATAATTAGGGGCTGAGAGAGTTCCAATAATTAGGGACTGAGACTGTTCCAATGTTAGGGACTGGACTGTTCCAATGATTAGCGACTGAGAGAGTTCCAATAATAGGAACTGAGACTGTTCCAAAGATTAGGTACTG
>JBDPZO010000003.1:5705637-5726098 GCA_039877585.1 Heterodera filipjevi | reverse complement strand
TATGGCGACTTGCTGCTTACTGTCACTTTCCTTAATAATTATTTACCAAGAAAAGTATGACCAAAAGTGTCATAACATTTTTTTTGTGAGCTTTCATATGATACCAATCATTAGTCGAAATAAGAATTTGTTGTCACAACTTTTTTTTAACTTTCTGTGCCACACCCGATTTTTTAATTTTAGTTTTAAAAACAAACTCTCTTCTTTTTTTTACAGTAAAAGATATTTATTTTTTTCTAATTTATACTTTTATATTTTTTATTATTTATTTTTTAAAGTAAGTATATATATATATATATATAATTCGGTTTCCTCTGAAAAAATTAGAAAGCACCCAAGAAATTGGGCCCGCGAAAAAAGTTAAATGGGTCCCGTCCAAATAACTAATTTTTTTTTTTTTGTGCATTGTTCTTGATGAGAGAATCATGAAAAACATATTTTCTCCGAACAATTTTAATTAGAGCGACTATTTTCACCTATTTTGGCATTTTGCAACTATTTCACAACTTTTTTTGCTTGTGATCAAAAAATTTGTGAAGAAAAAAGCAATAAAATGGAAAAATGCACCCCTAAAAACCGACTTTTTTTAAATGAAGAAAAATTTTGTCGATACAAAATTATTCAAATTTTTCTTGACAAGGTAATGAAAATTCCAAAATTATTTTAACAATTTATTTCAAAATTTTTATAATTTTTTTAATTTTTTAAAATCCTTTTTTTAATTGAGTTGTTTTTAAGAGTTTATGGAGAAAATTAACTTGTCGGCATTTTTCGTCCATTTTAGCAACTATTTTGGGGGTTTTCCGGTGTTTACCAACTATTTAGGGTTTTTTTTTACCAACTATTTAGTTAACCATTTGCGTTTTTAGCACCTAAAAAATCCCACCCCTATTTATAACAATATAAACTCAAATTGATATACAAATTGTGGTGTATTGAAGAGAATATTTTGAATGGACATGTTTCCCGCCAATTTACCTTCTATAAATATCTGACTGTTTTCCCTTCCCTCGCCTTTGCCTCAATTTATTTTTTCTTCCATTTATTCGCAGTGCATTCTCCAATTGATAACTAATTTTTTTGTGTCTTTTTATTTGTGAATAAATTAATATTTGTTGTCGGACACAACACAAATTTTGTTTAAATTTTTCAATAAGGGTCAAGCCATTCAAAATTATAATTTGAAGATAACTTATTAAAGTAAACAACGAATCAAAAGAGCTTAGAAACTATAATCAAAAAATTATTAAAAAAACTTAAATTTTCTCCAAAAAAATAATTTAACAAAATATTAAAATTGAAGACATCTATGCCAAAATAAAAATAACTGGATCGGAATATATATCTTAGTTTTTCTCGGTGCTAGGTCGTTCCACAAAAAATCTCAGTGTGGGCGTTCCACAAAAAATCTCAGTGTGGGCGATCCACAAAAAAGCTCAGTGTGCGCGATCCACAAAAAAGCTCAATGTGGGCGACCCACAAAAAAGCTCAGTGATTGATAAAATATAAATTTAATATAAAATATTAAATTTTAAACTGTAAATGTAATTTTGATTTAATTTCTGTTTGATGTGTTATGAAAAAGAATTTATAATTTTTTATTACATAGCTAAAAAAGGAAATTCACAAATTAATTGAAGACAATTGATAAGGTACTAATTTTCTTTGCATTTCATATAAGATTTTATAATTTTAATTCCCGAAATAGCGAATTAATTGATAACATAAGAATGTCATAGTAAATTTGAGTATTTAAGCTAATTTTTATTAATCTATAAATCAAAAAATTTAATTAAATAATTCCTCTCCCAATCGCGACAATGCATCCAATCAAAAAATTTTTATTTTTGTATCTTATACTTTACCAAAGTGTGAAAATCGAACAAAAACCGGTACACAGACGTGCTCTCCTCTCTGTTTTAGCGATTGGAGGTATTGTTGCTCTTGTTTTGGTACCAATTGTGGTCGGATCGGCGGTGGTGGGATATGTGATATCCTTCAACATACATGGTGTTAATGGTGGAAAATGTTAGTCAGTTTATATACCGTACTCAAAGGCTTATCTTATATCATAAGAAAAAATTTAAATTCCCTTATTAAACAGATGTCGAACTGAAAGTTTGCATTTGTTCATGAAGTTTTTTTAATGTTTTAATTTCTTTATTTTGATAGCTTTTGACAAGTTCTATAGCTTCGTGATTTTTTATAAATTCTTCAAAACCGGAATTAGTAGCGGTCGAATACTCAAATATAAATAAGAGAAAAATAAAAATAAAAATCTTATTCATTTTTCTAAGTTATAATAAATTATAATATGTATTAAACATATAAAAAATCATCATATTAATTTTACATTTACAGTGGTAGCCTAAAATACGTGTTGAGGGTTATTGATTTCATACGTGGATTTTGTCAATGCAATAATTAAATTTATTATTTTATTTTTTCAATCACTGAGCTTTTTTGTGGATCGCCCACACTGAGATTTTTTGTGTTTCATTTTTTAAAAGTTTCAAAAAGAAACTATCAAACTCACAAAAAACCCGAAATAAAAGCTACAAATAATTTTTTCACATTATATATATTCTAATAAAATTGCTTCCGCAAACGAGACATAAACTCCCACAAGAAGTTCGCTGAAATTGCTTGAATTTAGAAGGCAGACAAATAAATTTAAAAAAAAGAGAAGATACCTAATATAAAGTATAGAAAATTGAAAAAATTTTAAGTAACGAAATAACTTCTTTTTTTTATTGAAATTCGATTGATTTAGTTCATTAATGAATTAACGATGGAGTTTTTAATCGTGTTATTTTATAACAGCAAGAATTGAAATATTGTAAAGGGCACAATTACAAATAATCAAAAATGTATTTAATTAAAAATTTTGAAAAAATGCTATAAAACCCAAAAGAATAAATAAAAAAAATCTTTTTCTAAATTTATTAAAAATATGATTGGTTTGCATTCAAAAAATTTAAAAGCAATAAACAACTATTGGTTCGATTTATATTTATTCTGTATACTTTAAAAATCCTCCACTAGTATAATAATTATTCTCAATATTTAAGTATGAGCATTCAAAAAAGAAAAGATTTTTTTTTATTAAAGCAAGCCAAACTTGGGTCTGGTAAAAAGTAAAAAATAATAATTCGATGAAATCATCAGGAATTACACAATTACATTTCCTATTATGCGAAAAATCATAAAACCAGAGCAAAACCAAGCCAAATGATTATGGAGACGCTTTGCACAAAACGCCCACTCTTTGAAAGCGATGATACACAGAAATTGGGCCTGAGAAAATAATAAATTCTATTAAAACATTATATAGACCCTTTAATTTCTTATCTGAGGAGTTTTTGATTAAACTTATATTTTGAAAAACTTTTAAGTTATGCTTTATTTCAGAAAATTAATTAAAATAAAATTTAATTATGCTGAGCCGCCAAACTCAAATTGTATGCAATATGAAGCTGAAAATAATTTAAAAAAAAAATAGTGCAAGAAAATTATTGAATTAATTCAAAAATTCAATATAATAAACAAAATTAACAAACATCTCTTTAATTACTAGATAAAAATAGTAGGTACTACAATCAGAATTATTCAAAATAAAATGAAAAAGAAACTAATCATTTTATGTACAAAAAGGATCAACAAATTTTATTTTCTTCAAAAAATTAACTTTTGACTGAAATGAATTGGTTTATTTACTCGAAATATAACATCATGTGAATTTTAAAAAATGGGAAAAAATCAAATAAAATACCTTCTAATTGAACGCATTTAAAAAAATTTCTTAACCTTTTACTATATAAAATCATATTCAAAATTCAGCAAACAATTTAAATAAGTTTTAGTTTAAAAATTTCAAATAGAAATTAAACAAAATAATTATCTATCATGTCCATTAGAATTTCAACCCAAAATTTATCTTACGCATGATAAAATAAAATGTATTATAAAAAAGGAACAAATAAAAGCCGCATAATTCGATCACCTAAATTGGACACAGTGAAAATAAGTTAAAAATTCAGCAACTCCGTTTCTTCTGAATGAATGATGAAAAAAGAGCTTTACAAACAAATATAAAGTTGCGGAAGAAAGTTTTTTTTAAAAAAGAACACAAAGCTAGAGAAATATACCAAAATAAAAAATAAAAATTGTGAAGAAATATTAAATTAATGGAATATGTAAAATAAATTAATATTAAATAAAAAAAAGAAAAAATCCAAAATTCAAAAAATACTAAAATAATATAATATTTTTTAGAAAAATTGTTGTATCAAACTTCACAAATAAGCAAATAAAAAATAAAAAAAGCATAGTTAATGATATTATATATTTAATGAATAGCACAATTATGTTTTTTTCACAAGAAATTAATAAAGAAAGTTATTTTGAAGAAACAAATCATTTAATTAGGATGACTAATTAATGGATAAATAGTCAAAGAAATGACAAGCGAGCTTGCCTTACCAGGTTGATATTATGTATAAACAATTATATAATATCAAATGCCCAGTTTAAGAATTTATAAAATTTATAGACTATTCGGGGATTTAGTTTAGTTTTGGGCTTGTCATACAGAAAAATTTTGCGTATTTACCTCGACTAATTTTGATGATATGTTACCTTACAAAAAAAACTTCTTCATTAGTACACCAATATGTTTTGATTTGGCTTAAATTTATTAATTTCCTTTATAATTAACTTTTTGTTCACTTTTTACACTTGCTGTGGAACGGCCGGGGAATGGGCTAAAATTTTACTTTCACCTAATAAAAAGGCAAAAAGTACTAAAAACGTTTTTGTCAACCAAAACTGAGCTAGTAAATAAGAAGGTAAATTTATTTCGCGATCTTATGATTCGAAAATAGGAAAAAGATATAAATAAATTAATAACAAGCGGCATGGCAAACATTTGGTCTCTATCTTTAAAAAACATTCTCGCCCTGTAGACCTATCAGCATCCGCATAGAAAAAAGTATTTTGAAAATAGAAAGTAAATGAATGTAAATTTAAAAATATTAAATCACAAAAAAATGATGTTAAAATGCGGCAATCATAGTTTCCAAACACTAATATTAACTGTATTTTAAACTATTTATTTATTAACTTATATTATTCTATTAAGCTGCTAAAAAATGAAATTTAAAACCCTTCTTAAATAACTGTAAAAAATCACTCGACTTAATTGAAGAAAATTGAAATTTTTAAATAGAATTATTACAAAGTTTTAAAATTCCAATAAAAAAGAATATATTATATAATTAACTTTTTTGAACATGAATAAAAAACTTTTTAAAATTATTTTTTAATTAAATTTGCTACAAATGAAGAGGTGATTCCTTTAAATTTTCAAGTTTTATATTAAGAAAAAGTTTTTTGGTTTTTTTATTTAGCTATTTATATCAAAACAACTAAAACAGTACAAAATTATTTAATTATACGAAATGTTCCCACCAAACGTAAATTTGGATTTTTGGTCGTGCACTATTGGATTTTTTTTTTGTTAATAAAGAATTTTTTAATTTGGTTTTTGTATTTATCTTATTTTTTAAATTTTTTCATCTCAACAACCAAAAATGCTTATCCTAGATATTTTTAGATTATTTTTAGATCCTTTTAAATATATTTCTAAAATATGTAAATATGATTTTTCAATTTTGGCTTCTGGTTTTAGTTCAATTAATCTATTCGTTAAAGAATTTTTATTAATTAATTTGTTTTTAAATTATTCTAAATCATAAGTATATTATTTTGTTTTTTCTTACATTTTTTAATTCTCTTAACTTGAACACCCCAAAATTAGTTCGAATTTAAGAATTAAATAATTAAATTTTTGTCCAAAAGATTATTATTTTTTTTATTATATAAAAAATTATTAAAATTACGTTTGTTATCATATCATTATGATATTTGAGACTCGAGTGTTCTTTCCAAGAATCCGTACGGTTAGTTACAAAATTAGGGAAATAAAGTGATCCGCAACTATATGAGTCCATATAGAAAGGAGTTGGCTAATTTTATAAATTTAAAATATATATAAAATTCCAATTATATAGCAAAAAAACGAAATAAAATAAGTGCTGATGCAACAAAACTTTATTTAAATAATAAAAATTTAATAGTAATGCCCGATAGCTAGTCATTGGCTCTATATGCTAGCTATGGCTGCTCGGTAGTACCGATACCGAGTACCGAGTCGGTAAAGGTACCGGGTTTTTTTGGCACCGGTACCGGAACCGAGTACCGGGTTTCTGGTACCGACTATTCGGTACTTTTTTGCACCCATAATGATTTGGTTTTGGTCAAGAATTAAAAGCTGTCGAAGGAAAGTTTTGGGTCCATTATTATTTTCTAAAAATTAATCATCGACACGATTTACTTCTTTTTCGACATATTATTATTGGCGTTTGCTTTTAAGTAAAATCTTTATAATCAGCAGGGATGTCAATTTTATGTAAATACATATTTTTTTCCTGGAACGTAGTCTAATTAGTAAGAAAAACAACAACTTTTTTGCATTTGCTTATAAAAGTTGGATTTTATTTACATATTTTTATACATATTTCGGGGTTTTTAGTGCATATTTACAGTTTTAATGTCTTTTTAGGCTCTTTTCAAAAAAGTATTCCCCTAAGAATGGAGATTTATATTTCTTCTTGATTTAATTTAAATATTCTTCTAATTAATTTGAATATTATCATTATTATAAATATTTCAAAACAAAAACAAAAACCATGGCTCGAATTCTTTCTAGGTAAGGAAAGGCTGCTCATATTTTAATTTATTTGAGTTTTACTTTATATTAGTCATCCTAATTGGTTTCATACGCTGCATTCTTTAATAAAATTTCAAATAAAATTATTTAATTTTATATATATAGAAACAGTTCTTTTAATTTTTTTTATTTCTTAATGATATTATTTTATTCAATTCATTTTTATTGGGTCGGTTTATTCACAATAATTCATTGATTTGATAATTAGTCTTTTATCTTCTTGAGATTAATCTTATCACATATGAGCCTTATGAAAAAGATTAGTGGATTTCCTTACATTTTTATTGTAACCCAAGAAAAGTGCAACTTGTGACCGACATTTTCCTTTAGCGTCTTTCCAGCAATTCTCGAGCCGGCTTTTGTAAATTCGTTCTCCGGATCCGGCTAATTTTTTTTTTGATTATATAATGAACTTCTTATTGAAATATTATATTTGTTGTTTCTTCAAATTTTGTCATTTTAGTTTTTAAAAATTGATCTTTTATATTCAAATTTTATTTTTTTTTATCTTTTTGGATTGAAATGTGTTTTTTTAAATCAACTATTAACCATTATAAGATTTACCGCATTTATACATTTTAATTTCACAGAAAATATTAATTATATAATATTTTGAAAAAAATGATATTTTATCATTTTCTTCAAAAATAGCTTTGTATTACAAAGTCTTATCAGTTTATCGTTTTTTCACAGAGTAATAAAAGATTCATTCATACGAAAAGGAATTGAGAGCAATTGATTGGGTGTTTTGAGAATTAATAAATTTGTTAGGAAATAATAAAAGGGTTCTCCTAGTCTTTTACTAGGAAAGATTGGCCTGATCCCTTATGATTAAGTGATAGGTGCGATAAAGTGGTGCAACGGCCAAAGGATACTGGTGTATTATTTATGGTAAAGAAAACCCTTTTGAATAATGTCTGAACCAATAAGAACCGCTTTAGGAACTATGGTGGAGAATTTTATTAATAGAATAGAGAGACTTAAACTGATTATTGGAGCTCAGCAGCGAACTGAAGAGGGAATAACTTTGTTAAGGGAAGAAAGAGTACTCCTAACCGGGTTAATAGAACGAATTTAAAAGAAAAATAATGATTGGGACTTACTGATCAGAGCAATAGGAGAGGAAGCTCAAAATGAAGGAAAGATACCGCTTATTTACCCATCAAGGGTGACATTTTTATGATTGGGTTGAAGAGCGAAGTGAGATGGTTAGTAAAACAAATATAATTTTAGCTTACGAAGATGACGAAAGCCTAGCCAGCAGTATTAAGTCAATAAGATTATTAGAGCAGGAACCAAAACAGGAACTAAATGCTAAAGGTATTGAAAATGTACAAGTCAATGGGAATGCACTAAATGGAATTAACGGAAATTTTTTTCGTGCAAATAATCGTGAGCCGAGAGTTGGCAGCGATAACGTGAATTTCCCAAAAGCGACTTGGCCATACTTTGAAGGCGACCCATTATTATGGCCCGCGTTTTGGCAGCAATTCAGTGCAAATGCTGGAGACAAAGAAATTCCCGAAATACAAAAAGGCTCGTATTTACTTATGAGCCTAAGAGGGAAGGCAGAGAGGGCAGTAAAGGGATTTTTAGCCACCGAGGAAAATTATAGATTAATTGTTATTACCCTAAAACGACAATTTGGTGACTTAAAAATTATTAGAGAGTCACTTCAAAACGAGTTACTGAATTTACCTATTGATAATGAATCTGTTGGATCGCTAAGGTCGTGTTTTGAAGATTTAGAGAGAATTTGCCGACAATTACATAATTCGGGCCTAAGTGAAGGTGAGGATGGTGAATTTATGCTAATAGCAGCAAAAAAAAGTTTCCAAGAGCGATTATTCTGGAGAATTTGAAAAAGGAGAAAGAGTCGGGTACAAAATGGAAAATAAGAGATGGCGAAAAACTCTCCATGATGTCATATCGCTACGAGAGAAGCAATTCGGTGTACACGCAGTCTAAGCAAAGAAGGAAACTTCAAGGTAAATAATGGGGTTAAACACAATGGATTCCGCCAAAATGGGTTTAATCAAACGGGCTAATTCCGGAGAGTTTTTAGTATACAGACAGGTGATCGGAGTGTGGTAGCACGACAGGGCAAATCACTGACAATGCACGGTCAGGGGCAATTCCTAATTGTTTTTTTATGTGGTAGAGCACATTGGGCAGCTAATTGTAGACAAATGGTGAGTAGAGAGGCACGACTTAAAATTATCAATAAACAAGGTAGGTGTCACAAATGTCTATAGGAAAGGACATAGTAAATTTCAATGCAATGGTAGAAATTGTGTTAAATGTAACAATGATCATCATAAGGTAGTTTGTCCAAAAGGCCAAAATGCACATAAAACAGGAGCAAATGCGACCGAACTAGGGAATCGGAGCAATTACAGACTTGGAAGAGAAACCCAGGAAACAAAAAATTGGAATGCTATGTCAGTCACCAATATAAAAAATGAGGAAAAGGAGTTCTATTAATGACAACAAGAGTAAAGATATTTTCAGGCAAAAGTCAGACACGTTATATTTCTGTACTTCTATTTTCCGACGCTGGCAGTCAGTCATCATTTATTACGGATGGTTTAATAAGAGAATTGAGACCGCCACGTGTTGGTAAAGGGTTTTGGATTTGATGCCTATACGTGAAAAACTTCAACAAGAATTAACTCACCAATTTTGAATTAGAAAATGGCGAGAAAGAAGGAATAATTATCAGAAGAATTGATAATATTACCAATAAATTAAAAAGGGTAAATTTAAATTCAGCAGAAACTTAACTAATTGAGGAGAAACCAGGTATTCTGATAGGGATGGCAGAATTTTGGAAATTTATTAGAGAATTTTCTCCAATAACAGAAAAATTATTTCGGATTTATACAATTAAATGATATGCTATTTAGTGGGCCAATTGAGATGCCACAAGTACCAGGACTTTTAATGAGATCACGAATTCCTAAAATAGCATTGTGGGGGGGCATACAAAGGGGGGAGAGAGAAATGGATGGGAATGGAATACGCCAAAACACAGTAGCAACAAGTGATAACGGGACACAACGGACGGAGCAGGAAATCCAATTTCAATTTCCAGCAGTACTTCTTCAGCCGGCGGAGCAATGACAATTGCAGCAGGAGCGGGTGAAGTATCCGGCCAGAAAAATCCGAATTTAAATGGTTAAAAAGTAGAAATGAAAATAAAAAGTGCGGAATTTCAGGAGTTATGTTAGAGACGGACAAATGGGTTTCAATTGGATGCCGTAAATTGGGCACAGTTACTAAAAACAGCGGTGGTTGTGCCAATTGGACAAGGATGTTCTAGCAGTTCGGCAAGTGATTTTTCTGTGGCGACTATTTCTGGGGGCGGACAACAGGAGCAACCGCATCTGCAACAACAGCAACGGCATCTGCAACAGCAGCAACCGCATCGGCAACAGCAACAGTCACAAACGCATCCTTACCACCGCCAATCATGGGGAAGAGTGGCCCTGGAATCCCACCCCGCAGATCCAAGTGCCCGCCGAGATTAGCCGCATCCTTATGCGTCGACTGGCCCAAGAGAGAGAGCATGCGTTCGGCCTGGCAGCCACTATTCGCCAATGGAACCCACCGTTGGCGCTGATGCTTTTGTCACTGGAGGCTTTCTTTGGCAATTTTCTGACGATGATTGGCAACAAATTCGAAGGAGGGCCGCCGTTTCCGACGATCTAAAACGGCACCGCGGGAGTGTCATCGCGGTCGATGAGGCGATGACGAAAGAACGTTGGAGAAATGACTAAGCATATGATTAATCGGAAAGCAAAGCGGAGAACTGAAAAACGCATATTTAATAACCAAATTTACTCCATTTTGTGTCATACATTCATACGAAAAGGAATTGAGAGCAATTGATTGGGTGTTTTGGGAATTAATAAATTTGTTAGGAAATAATAAAAAGGTTCTCCTAGTCTTTTACTAGGAAAGATTGGCCTGATCACTTGTGATTAAGTGATAGATGCGATACTCGGTTCGGCGCGCTCAGTTCGGCGCGAGTCGGAATTTTTGTAAATTTTGAATCAACTTTTTTATAGTGGGGTAAATTTTTTCAATTTTTGGGGGGCTAATAGAGATCACAAATAGCATTCAATGACACTAAGTTTAAAGGATTGGTTGCCTATGAAAAAAATTATGGCATCCGAAAGTTGACTCGCGCCGATCTGAGCGGGCAGAACTGAGTGGTCCCGATAAAATTGCACAATTGTGAAACATGTATTAAAAAACAATTTGTCTAATACGGCCAGGCATCAGGCGTTCTTCTTGGTCTCTGACAGTAATGAAATTGTCTGGAGTAACATTTAATGTTTTTCGTTCTCCATTGTTTTCTTCCATTGTTATCAGGAAAGAACCCTCACCCTGACGTGTAGACTTAATGATTCCTGAACTTACTTGGGCTGCAGAAGATATGGAAATAAAATCGCAAAATATGGCCATAAAATGCGAATTTAACGTAAAAGTAAAAATAAAAAAAAACTGAAATAAAATCGCAAAATATGGCCATAAAATGCGAATTTAACGTAAAAGTAAAAATAAAAAAAAACTATGATAAATTGGCTATTTTAAGCAACGACAAAAAATAAAAATTTTATAAAAATTCTAAATTTCGAGAAAATTTTTCAATTACTTTAAATTTGTTTTTGTCAAATTCGTACCTAAAATTTTTTTTTTTAATATAAAGTACTTTTTTGAAAATTTTTAACAGTTGATTCTTAGGGGTGTATTTTTCCGGCCAGGCACGTTTCGGCCCCAGACTCGTTTAGGACTTTGTAACTTTTTTCAAAGTCAACCAAATTCCACAAATTTGGTATCATTCTAAAGCTTTAAGTGTTTAGAAGGTATGAATAAGCTATTGCTAATCGATTGACCAACTTAAAAAAAAGTTACAACATGAAAAACACTAAAAAGTCAGAATTTTGGTATTTTTTGGTTCATAAATTTTCTGTAAATCGACTATTCTTTAAGACTTTTAGAAGTCTAATAGAGCTCATGAAGAGCTTTCGAATGATAATAAATTTGTTGCATTTGGTTGGCAATGAAAAAAGTTATGATACTTTAAATGTTGCTGGGGCCGAAACGTGGGGGCCGAAACGACCCCAACCCTTATTTTTCTTTTTATATTGCATTTTTCTCATGAATTTTTCAAAAATACCAAAATATGGACTTAAAATATGGCCATAATGCTAAATATGGGCAAATATGAAATGGACATTACGAGTTCAGGAAAAATATGGATTTTCATATGATTTGCAGCCCTATTAATTACCTGTAATTTAAGCCAATTTAGGGAGCAAAAAATTGTGATCTCTTTTAAATGTATATAATATTTTATTTTATAAATTATTTCTTTATTAGTCAGTTAATTTTTTGAATTCAAACCTATCTGCCGCAGATCTAAATTAGATAAATTTATTATTTTTTAAATAAATACTGAAAATGTATAAACTGTTATTTAAAAAAAATGGTCCTTGTCGGGTTTATGCGTCCTTGGTCCTTGTCGGGTTTATGCGTCCTATGGCAAATTATGCGGCTCATGACATTTTATGCGGCCCATCGAATTATTTCATAAAATAGCAAACAAGTAAAATACGGATTCATTTTTAAACTGAATACATACAGTCATGGTCATATGATTAACCCAGCACAAAAATTTTTACAAATTTAATCTAAGAGCAAATATTTGATGCATTATACCAATCGGTAGCTTATTCAATCGGTTATCGAATGATACCAGAGATTGTTGGTCAAGAAATATTATTAGCTTAACTTTTGATGCTGATCTGAAAATGTATTTACACCGAAGTGATCAGATCACTCCTTCATGGTGACCTGAAAACCCGGAAATGGCTTGTTTTCGGAGGAAAACGACTAGGCCTATCAGAGAAAGATCACATAATTCTCTACATAAAGTCCCCTTTGTCTCTAAGCCCAATTTTCAATGTGCTATGGGAGGAACAATCCTGTCTTCAAAAATACTTTTTGATGAATCTCGGCAGAAACAAGTCGTAGACCCACCAGCCCAAAAGCAAATATAAAGAACATTTTGTGCTCTTTCTATGGACTTCGTCGTTTTCCGCATAATTTTTTTTTGTAACCCCCTAGGAGTTTTTTACAAAAATTTTCCAGATTTCAAGCCATTTCCGGCACCATCAAGGAGTGAGTGATCTGATAACTTCGGTGTAATACATTTTCAGGTCAGCATCAAAAGTTAATAATAATATTTTTTGGCCAACAAGATATCGATTTTTAAGACTTTTATAAAACTGTGTTAATATGACCACCCAAAATTAGGGATGCTTACACTTTGTCTGCTCGCATATTGGCCAAAGAGAATTAATGCAATGCCACATATTTAGTATCATTTGATAGCCGGTTGAATAAGCTACCGATTCATGGAACGCATCTAACATGTGCTCATAGTAAAAAAAAATAACGGTTAAATTTATAAAAAATATGTTTTGTTTGGATGATAACGACGGATGCATAATGTAGTATGTCATGGTATGCATAAAATGTCATGATAAAACCGACAAGAACCAAAACCATAGCTTTTTGAACTGAATAGCATGGCAATAAAAAATTAAAAAATGACCAGTTGGTCCTTCAGACGTCAAATGTGACACCAATGAGGACCCTACACGATAAAGGCCACCAATCATTGCAGCGGCGCCATCATATAGCCGTTCGCCTTTAAATTAATATTTAAATTAATTTCAATGATTCTTTACGACTTTATGAATAGACCAAATAGGCCGAATCCCTTTCATCCAATGTAAAGCTTTGGATTATTATATGTTGGATCATCCTTTTAAAGATTTTTATTAAATTTTCAAAAATTTTCTAGGCGGCGGCTATCGACACCGCCGACGCTGATTTTATTAAAAATTTAATGTTTCAATTTCAAAGCCAAATAGTAAAAAATACTGCCGTAAATATAAGTAACAATAGATAATTAAATGACATTTTAGTATTGTGTCACGTGTTGCGAAAAAAAAATGAAAACCCCCCGACCCCGACTAATTTTGCTCACCCTTACCCCGACATTTGTCAACCCCGACGTCGGGGTTGCAACCCTAATTTAAAGTGTTGAACTTATTATTATGAAAAGCGCGAATTTGGGGAATTTCAGGGGAAAATTTCGGACGATATTCAATTCGTTTTTCACAACTCCTTTTTTTCTCGATTCGTTTTTACGTGTTCTAAGTATAAGAACAATCTAACTTACCACTGTCTGCGCTTCAACGCAATTGTTTTTTTGTTTAAAATTATCTTTTTTTTAAGAAAAAAATTAGAATATTTTTTTTAAAAAAACCTAGGTTACAATTTAGTTTTTTTTTTGTGAATCTTAATATTTTTTCTTGCGTTTTGAAAAGGGGCTCAATAAAAGCCCGGTGGCTCAATTGGAAGAAAATCAAATTTTTAAAAATTTTTTGAACTTACGCATAGGAATCGGACTTGAAGTAGGATAGTATGCATCATCTAAAATTTGGGTTAATGAATTTTTGGGGCTCAAAAAAGCCCGGCAGCTCAATTATAATTAAATGTAAATATATATTGTTTTAAAGAAATTTAAAAATTTATATTAACATACGCATGGGAAATGGTCTTGAAGCAGGATGGGATGTACCATCTGAATTTAAAGTTCTTGAATTTTAAAAAGGGGTTCAAAAAACGTCGCGGTGACTAAAAATTTAAAAAATTTTCGTTTTAAAGCCTTTTTTGAAATTTTTTGGTGCCTATTTTAGTAGCTTTTTCGCGATTTTTGGTGCCTTTTTTTCGGTCTCTTTTTAAATAGGTGGTATTCAAACGGCGTTAGCAATTTGGAAAAATGTCAAACTATGCACACAAATCGCGAAATCTGAAAAAATATGGATTAAAAAACCATCATAGAAGCTTCAAACCAAGCTAAAAATATTTTTCGTGCGGTTTAAGCGTATGCCAATTCAGGAAAAATTATTTGAAACACATTAAAAAACCTAAATAAATTTTTTTCAATTCTTATTTTACAAATTATTAATAGTTAATTAAGCAGTTTCATGGTTTTATTTACCATAAGGAACATGATGTGGCGGAGTATCTTGCATTCGTAATACTAAAAAAAACTTATTTTTTTATAAAACCGTTATAACAAACAATTAGACGAAGACGGAAACGTAGAGGCAGGCGGCATTTCTTGAGACATCCTTGACATTGGAAGAGGGCTAGCCTTAATGATAGTACAAAAAATTTATAATTTTAACAAAAATATTTTTCAAAAAAACATTTTGTTTTAAATAAAATCTTATTAGAACTCGATGGCTTTCATATTGGAATTTTGGGTGTCATTTTTATATATTTTTTCCTTGATCGAGTTACACATCAAAGAATGGCCTATACTAATCGGCAATTAAATGAGTTTTTTCATGGGGTTTGAACAGTAAGCTAATAAGCGAATTCGACAATACCATTTTCGAACAATGGAATTAAAAAATACTGATGTAAATGGTATTAAGTATTAAAGCGAAAATTTTTATTAATAAATTTGTTTTAGGTGGCACTTCGATTAGAGGAGTTACTCAATTAGATGGGGTACTTCAACTTTTCAATCACTCTTAAGGGGGTGCTTCAATTAGAAGGGTGCTTTTATTAGAGGAACAACGGTGTATGATAATAAATTCATTTACCCCTGTGGATGAACTCGCGCCAGATGATGATGATGCACCATCCCCAACGTTCACTTCCGCTCGACAGACCGGGCATGTTGAGTGAGTGGGGTCCGCAAGCCTCAAAATAATGGTTTAATAAATTTTCGAAAAAGTAGGACCAAAATTATTACCATCTATCAATGCATTCTGTGTGAAATTTGTGCTAAAAAAGTAAACAATTATACATCCCTAAGGATCGGTCTAAAAAATTTCAAAATTTACACCCCTAAGGATCGGCCTAAAAATTTAAAATTTACACTCTTAAGAATAGACTTTTCAAAGCCGAAAATTTTGGCCAAAATTTATCAAGAATAAAATTTCTTAAAAAACCAAAATTTTGAAGAAATGCATCGAATTTTTTGCCACGAGAATTTTGAAATGTACCTCATTTGTAATTGCAACCAACAATTGGAATAAAAAAAATTTTCTATAGTCGCATAAAATTTTTCACTATTTCGTCACTATTTTGAACTTTTTCTCACTATCTTGCAACTATTATGGCATTTTTTCACAACAATTTAGTTAACTATTTTGAGATTTTTTGTCAATAAAAGTCACTGCCCTACTGATTGTATAGACAGATACTTGGTCAGTATCAAAAGAAATGTGTCATGAAATTTTTTATATTTTTTTTTCAGCGCTTACTAAAAAATTCAAGCCTACTGAAAAAGTTTTTCCAAAATTGCTATAAAAATGTTTTTTGTTTCAACGTAATATTATTTTCTTCTTGTTATTGGTGTAAAATTTTGTGACTCAGCCTCCGTAATGTCAATCATACGAATTTCGAAAAGTATTCTTGCGACGAATACATTTTTTCAATTATTTTACCGACCATGCATGGTAGTCGTCTAACAGAAGCACCGTCCCGCGGTTGTTCATCCATGCAAATTGAACAATTCAGCTGATCGTCATTTCCACTTGATTGGTTTGAATTTTGATTGGTTGGGCGCCTCGGAGCAGCACCAATTGGAGAAGGAACTAATCCAGGGTTGCCTGATGAATATTCTCAAAAGCATTCATTTAACAAGCAAAAAAGCATTATATTTTATCAAAAAAATATCATTTTAAAAAGGTTTCCATGAGCAAAAAAAAAAATCTGTAGCCACCGGAGGAAATTTCGAAAATTCTTTATTTTAAGAAATAGGGATGGGGTTTTTAGTTGCTAAAAATCATGAAATAGTTAACTAAATAGTTGCTAAAAAACCCCCAAATGTTAAAAGGTTATTTTTCTCCAAAACACTTAAAACCAACATCATTACCTATTTCCTTAAATTATTAAAAAAAAGTATTTAAAAAATTTAGGAATTTTCATAAAAATCTGGGAATAATTTGTTAAAATGATTTTGGAATTTTCACTAACTATCAACATAAATTTGAAATAATATTTGCATCGACAAAATTTTTTTTCATTAAAAAAAGCTGAGGGGTGCATTTTTCAATTTTATTGCGTTTCTGTTATGAAATTTCTGGAAAAAGGCCAAAATAGTTGCTCAAAGTTTAAAAAATGTCAAAATAGGTGCCAATAGTTTTTAGTTGATAAACCCCCAAAATAGTTGGAAATATGTGCTAAAAAGGCGCTCTAAATCAAAATTGTACCCAATTTTGCACAAGTATTATTTTTGAGGCTTAAAATTACTTTTTGGTTTTCAAAAGTTCAAGAATTTAATTATAAAAAATACAAAAATTATAAAATGTCATATAAATGGTACACACCGTTTGGTTCTATTTGATATTCGTCGTCCTGCATTTTTTGTGCAATTTGTTCATCAGTTTCACCATGACCATGTCCACTAGGTGCTAATTGATTCGCTTTTTCTTCTTCTTCTTGAAGAATTAACGCGAGAATTTCATCTTTGGGATGGGATTTTTATGTATTTATATACGGAAAATGCATAGAATATTATAAAAATTAATGAAAACGAAAATCTTTATTTAAAAACAAACCATTTAACGTAGGTTGATGCGCTTCATGTAGTGTTAAAGCGAGTATTTCATCTTTGGGATAGAATTTTTATATAATTAAAATCACGAAAATATAAAAAAAAATATTTTAAAAATTAATGAAAATTATCAAAATTTCACTATTTAAAATTAAGCAATTTATGCGCGCTTCTTAACCCCTCTATTTTTTATTAATTTCTGACAAAAATGGTCACTCTTAAAAGCAATAAATTAATAATTTTTGTGACAAACCAAAAATTGACAGTATAGGAAAAAGCAACAGACACCATTTTTAATTTTTTTTAAATAAAAATTGTTTATTTTAAATACCATTTAACGTAGATTGATTTCTTCTCGCAGGTCGATTTCGAACTATTTAAAAATGAAATTATATATATATATATATTATAAAAAATATTATAACCATAATAAAATAATTACCCGGTTCTATTAGCATAAATTGCAAAGCAAAAAACAAAAAAACAAAAAGAACAATAATCATTTTGTATGAGTTTGCTACTTTGTTTTAAATATTCTGTTATGGTTTATTGTTAAAGAAATTAGGCATTTTATAATTCATTTATAATATAAACAACAATATTACTTTGAATTAGTATATAGAAAATACATATTATTATAACATAACTTAAAGCCGTTATATAATTTGTAGTAGTTAAATTTCAGTTATTATTTAATATACATGTTTGTTTTAACAATATTATATTTTTATGAAACAACACAAAAAAAAGATTATAAATTCATGAGAAATGAGAATCAATAATAGAAGCATAACCCTTTAATTCGTGGTTTTTTTAAAAATTTAATTTTCTTTAATAATAAAAATCAAAATTAGTAATAAAAATAAAATTAGCTATTATATACTGAAAAGTTTCGGAGGACAACGCCTGTCCATATGAAATGGCCTAGTTCGGGATCGTGTTGCGATTCACCGCAGCAAAATTTAAGAAAAAATGGGTATCAGTCTCACTAAATTTTAAAATATTTCCCATTAAATTATTAACAACGCCGGGTCTCTTTTTTCAAAAAACCGAAATGCTTTTGAGATTTTTGCTTGGTTGGAGGGCTAAAGTTGATAATTGGGAAAACACACCAATGGGTGCCAGGAGCAAAATATCATTTCTTGGCATTTTAGTAGACTTTCAAACGATTTATAAAAAAAAAAATCACACAATTTGGACAACATTGAGCAAAGTTATGAAATTTTGTTTTTACCAATTTACAAAACCATATGAGGGAGGAGCCCTATTGTTTTGACAAAATTCAATTTTACTCGAACACTTTAGAAAATTGTTTAAAAAATACTTGCAAAATATAGTTAAAATAATTTCTGATCAATTCTTATATGTCATATTGGGTGGATGCGACATTTGCACCGTCGAGTTCGTAAATTCCGTCACCTATGCGCGCGCTAAATGCGCCATTTTTACCTTTTAAGAAAGAACAAAATTTAAACAATTTTGGTAACATATAATAGCCCGTGAATTGCTTTATTCGCTTGTTAATTCATAAAAAAATAAATGAAGATCTTAAAATTGTTGCCAAAAAATATGAAAAAATTACCATTTAATTTTTGGATTGTTCAATGTATATAACCTTTATGCATAGTATATACCTACCTGAGCCATATGACACAACCGGATATTGTCGCTTTTAAAGTTTTTATAATTTTTCTCAACAATTTCATACCCAGCCCCCATTCTTGCCAGTGCTTATTTCAATCCCGGTTAATTCTGACCCTACCGGGATTTGTTTTTTTTTCCCAAAACCATTTTAGAAACTAAAAAAAGAACTGAGAAAGGATTTTAATATTGGAATTATAATTAATTGCAAAGTTAAAAGCTTTTATTCCTAGGAATGAAAATTCGACAAAAAAAAACTTCAAAGGGTTAATCCAAATATTTAAATACAGTTAACCTAAACAAAATTTTTAAATATTAATGTTTAACATTTCTATAAAATTATGCTTAAAAATCAAAGTTATGTGAAGAAAAAAGAAACTTCAGTGCCAAAGAAAAAATGAACAAAATGAAGCAATATTGGGAGATCAAAGTGAAAACCCCAAAAATTAGTGACAATTAGCCAAAATATTGAACACATCGTCAAGCAACATAAGAAACTGAAAAGTGAAATTTGAAAAAATTTTAAAAATTAAAAAAAAAAAGATTTAGCCATTGTCTTTTTTGAAAGAATACCCTGACAAAAAACTCTTTCCATAAAGAATTTCTCTTTTTCTCCTTTTTATATCATTTTTATTATTTTTCGTAAATTACATAAATTGCGAATCAAAAAATCGGTCGGTCTAAAAACATCAAAACGTGAAAGGGAAAATTCAAACCCGCGCTATTCCCATTTTTTGCGATTTATGTAAATTTAATGGCCGGAAGAGTGGACCAGACCCCAACCTAACAACTATTTTTATTCAATTTTACACAATTTTCTTCATTTTCACAAAAATGGTAGTCATAAAATTTAATAAAAGTAAATTGTAACAAAACCATATTATCGCAATTTACTTTTGGCAATTGCTGTTATTTTTTGGCACTTCAAAAAATATTTCACCGGATGACAAAAATTTGCCAGGCAAAATTTAACCAATATACTTTGATAGGATTACCAGTGGCAAAAATTTGCAAAATGAACATAAAATAAGCAGAACATAGGTAATAGCCCAAAACATTCACCAAAATTATGATTAACAATGAGGGGAATATGCGTCGATTGCGCTTTTAGGAGGCCAACTGTTTGAAACTGAAGAAAAAAAACAGTGAAATGGCAAAATTTGAGACGTGAAACCCTAAAATGGATGTATGAGCTCGTGGCTTTGCGTCTTAGTCAATAAATCTCTAAAGATCAAAAATTTTTATTTCCTAATATACCTAATAACAATTTTCTTGCATTGTTGCAATATTATAATAAAAGTACATCTCAAATTTTTCAGCAGAAAATTTTATAATTTTTAAGAAAATGCTAAATTCATAAAAATAATATTTTA
>JBDPZO010000003.1:5641594-5703994 GCA_039877585.1 Heterodera filipjevi | reverse complement strand
CTCTTTTATCTCAGCCCCATAAAATATTCAAATATTTTGTTATTATACCGGTAACAAATCTCCCATCTACAGTGACCATGAAAAATGGCATTTGAAAGAATTGTCATAGAAAAGCCAAATTTGTCCAAAACCAAAGATGAACAGATAAAAATAATAAAGCAAAAATAAGGGAATTGCCATAGTTAATCGAGTTGAGTAATTTTTTTTTTTTTTAATTCAAATGATAAATAAAAAATTTTCTATTGCAATTATAGCCTTAGTATAAGTATGGTGAAGTTTTTTTCTTGCCCTCTAAATATAATAGGGAGGATAAAAGGGCGAGAAACGTTAAAAGAAAAGTTAATTAGAGGTTGAGATTATTTGATCACAATCAATTGGTCAAGATTCCATTTTAAGTGCACAATTTAGAAACGTACGAAAGAATTTTGAAAAATTGAAATTTAATGTATATGAACTTTGATAATTTAATGTTTTCGCGGTTTTTTTTTTTTTTTGCTTTCTATAAGTGCAAGGGGCGGCACCCCTTCACGGTGCGCAACGTTCTTTAACATCTTTTTAATAAATTTCATTGGAAATTTAAGGGTTTAGCTTAGTCAATTTTTCCCTGTATTAATTAGAAAAAAGAACACTGAGAGCGGGATTGGTTGATATTTTTATTTGAAAAAACTAACGAATAGTCTTTTAATCTGTAAAAGGTTTGTATCTTATTGTATGAAAACAAAATTACTAACTTTAAATGTTAATTAGGGTTAATAGGGCAATAAACGACGAAGAAGACTGTACGGTGGTGAATCGGAGCAATTAAGCGCTTAAGTAAAAGAATACCTAATGACGCAATATTAATCTTTTTATAATAATTATTAAAAAATAATTAAAATTCTTACTATTTTTTCATATAAAACCAGAAATTAAGCAAAGGAAAGAATACTTTCGCTTATTCGCTAAATAACTGCTTAATTTCCATACTAATCGAATGTCTTAAAAAAATTAATGAAACAAAATGAGTATTAGAAGCCAAAAATTTAAATTAGTTAACAACGAAGGCAATGAATATAATAAATGAAAAAGACCAAATTTGAAAATTAAAAATTAAAATTGATTAAAGATTTATTTTATATAATATTGGAATGATGTGATAATTCGTCATGACAACGTTCCTATCTCCGATGGAGGGTCGAGATCGTTTAGATAGACCCTCACGTTTGAAGCAAAGTCTTACAAGACAAACACTATTTTTCTTGTTGATAATCTTTTAAAAATGGTGCCTTGGGAAGCGGTGAATCTTCGCTTTCCCCCTTCATTGCCTTCAGGCGGCACATTCATTCATGGCGATGAAAATTTTGGAACTTTTCCTGTGTGTCATTGTTGAAAAATTTAACAAAAATGCAACCCCGTTTATTGATTTTTCGTGCCTAAACTTTTTACCGATTCTCATTTGCTTCAATTTGTCAAACGGACAGCAAAACTAAACAAATTAGTGCAGAGAACTTTATCGCATCCGATAGAGAGTAGAATGTTTTTTTTCAAATCACGATCCGCGCAATTAGACCCGGAAAGCTTAAAACTCCTGGTTTCCCGGAATCGTAATCCAGTTTCCAAATGTCAACCCAAATCAGGTTGTTCCTAAAAAAACGTAATAGTAAATAAAAAATGCTTCCAAGCTTAAAACTAAAACTGCGATATTCTAGAGAAAAAATCAGTAAAAGACTTCAATTGTTATTGTTCACCGTATTGAGCTCATATTTGTGTATTTTTCGGCTTATTTTTTTTAAATTTCTAAAAACAATGGGCAGGTCCGATGGTGCCGATAAGCATTGGGGAATTTTTGAGATTCCTTGTAAAAAGTCAAGGTATAAGGCGTCCGGTGGTGCGACAGGCGCCGCAGAGAAAATTTTGGTGTATTTTATTTTATATAATAATATAATAAATCTGAGGTTTGTCGAGTTGGTATTGTTAAGCCCTTTTTTACATGTATTTAGGGACTAGTTTAACAATTGCAATTTGAATAAGTTAAAATTTTAAGCATAATTTTAAAATTATTTCAGTATTTGCTTTGTTTTATTCCTAGCCAAAGTTTTCCAAATATGATTCCTAGGACCGCATAAGGAGTTCGCGTTTTACTTTCTAGTGGAATTCGTTATTAATATATATTTTTTAAATTTAAATATATTCTCGTATTCGTTCATTTGTTATGTGAAAAATTCCTAATTTTCAAAGTTGTACACTTCGGAAGGCAAATCGGTGTTACGTTCTTAGGATAAATCCATAATTTTAATTATTAGCAATCGGAATCGCAGATTCATTTATCAAATCGATTAAAGTTTAAAAATGAGTATAAACTCTAAAAACATATCAGTATTTAACAAATTGTATAAAAATGTAAATAATTTCTGGGTCGCTTTTTATAGAATCAATGATTAGTAATAGTAATAATTTTATTAATCTCAATAAAAAATTTTTTGTATACTTTAGAATTTTCTGAGCTTTTTTAAACAATACTTTTTAACTTTATTAAGATCCTGCTCTAAATATATTATCTAATATTTGGAATGGTCTTACCAATTTTTTTATATTTTCAAATTTCATCATTTTATTTGTTTATTTCTAGGTAATCTTTGTTATATGTGTTTTAAGTTAAAGGATTGCAATTCGAACATATAGATATTGATGATGAATTTAACTTGTTTCGAAACAAATATTTTCGAACTTGTCCAATTGGCCACTGGCTATTTAATCCTTGAGTCTCCGGAATTTGGCATCAGTGTGAACAATGTTCCATTAGATATTTTGTTCAATCATTTGTAAGAGTAAAGGAGGGCCTCATAATTTAGGTGCAGAAAAGACATTCTTTTCCCATGAACAAAAATTGATTGGCCAGCAATGTTGGTTGAGTTATGGGGGGACTGGGGGAAAAAAATTAATTCAAGGAAAATTGCGAAAAAAAAAAGGGCTTCGTATCGTTTGTGTTAAGCAGTTAAAATAAGTATTCAAAATAAAGGCCATTTTCATAAGCCATTGGAAACTAGTGAGAACCTTTTGCCGTGAAGAGATAATTAAATTATGAAAACGCTTTAAATTTTATTGTCTTTTTATTTGCTTTTTGAGCTATATAAAAAATTTTAAAATTAAGTTTTAATTGGGTTTTGCATTATATTCTTAAATTATTAAAATTATTTGTTATAAAAAACAGTGTTTTGTAATAAGTTATGTTAATACCTACCGGCAAGATATTAATTAAATTTGAAAATTAGTATCTCATTTCATTTAAAATTTTATTTTTCCTATTAATTGTAATTTTTTAGAATGAATAGAGTATTTTGTTTTTGCTATTAATTTGTTTTTCTCCGTTGATAGTCTAGTTTCTGTAACTGCATCGGGATCGGCTAATGGGTGTGTTAAATTGAAATTTCGCTCAAATGAAAGAGGATAAATTAAATTAAATTCCTCATTTAAATTTCATTTATTTCCATCATGACTTCATTCAACATTGTTTGGTAATTACCTTAAAATATTTAAAATTATATTTTGCATAATAAGAAATTTTGAAGTAATAAATTGTTTTTGTATTTTAATTGCCATTTTCAGTTTTTTCTTTTAAACCTTATAATTATTCATGAAAAATATTAATTTAATCATTTTGGATAATTTTATTATTTCCATCCTTTTATTTGACACCTCATTACCTAATCTTTTCTTTTAAAAAAGAACATTTAAATAAAAATATTTTGCAATAATTTAAGATAAAATTTAAATTTCTCGATTGCATTGCTTTTTTTCGTAACATTGGTACTCCATCCTATTATAATAAAGTTATTTTGTATATATAAATGTTTTTTTTCAATTTAAATTTTATCAATAAAGATTTTTTGGTTTATAATTAATTTTATAGATTTTTATTTAACAAAAAAAACATTTTAATTATCGTTAAAAATTCTTTCCATTTTACTCCTTTCGTTTTGAGTATTTTTGTTTCCTCTTCCTTAATTTTTCTTTTTTTTGTATGAAACTTCTCTCCGCTCCGTCATATCCCATCATTCCCAAAAAATTCGCCAAATGTTTTGCTATTTTTTTTTTTGGCGAGCAAAGAAATAAAATAAAATACTATATATCTCTTCATATGACGAATATGAGGAATTTTACTGTTAAAAAGTATTGGAAAAAAAAAAATTAACCGGGAACATCTTTTTTAATAACAATGGCATTGGGCTCAAAAATTGTTATTAATTTCCCATCTAATTAAGTAGATAATCATAATACAACTGGCCAAATATGACAAAAATAAATTAATCGACA
Organism: Heterodera filipjevi; assembly: GCA_039877585.1. NCBI lineage: Eukaryota > Metazoa > Nematoda > Chromadorea > Rhabditida > Heteroderidae > Heterodera > Heterodera filipjevi. The sequence continues at coordinate 5,699,701 of JBDPZO010000003.1, read as the reverse complement.
TGAGAAATAATAGTTAAAAGCACGCAGGTCGCATCGATTCCCAAATAAAACAATCACTCAGAGCAGAGGAGAAAATAAGGAAAAAGAAAGAAGGAGAAAATAAGTTTGGGGTCAAAAACAAAGACCTTTTTTTAAAACCACGCTTCCAAAACTTTAAGTCGCAATTTATTCAACCAAAATCAAGCTATTAGCAACATCGCCGCAACTATTTTTTGAGCAATCCGGCCTCTTCGAAATGCGAGAATAAAATTATAATTTCAAAAAGGAGGGGTCGACGGTGCCGATAGGCTCGCCGGGAAAAATTTTGAAAAGTTGAATGTATGGTTAACAGATTCGAGAACCAAAAAAATTATGCTTTTGGAGAAATCTAAGATTAAAAGTGGTCAGGTGGTGACGATAGGCGCCACGGTAAAATTTTGAAAATGGGACTGATTAAGAACGGATTTTTAGCCAAAAAGTTGCTATTTTTTAAGATTATTCAAAACAAAAAAAAAAATGTCGTTACAAAGGCGTGGGAGAAATTTCAAAATTTTTTTGCCGATCTTGTTAAGATTTGTTTATAAAATTGCGTACATAGAATTTATTTCCAAAAATTATCATTTCAAATCGGAATTTATTCTCTGAATCAAAAATTAAGGACTAAAATAAGGACAAAGAGCTAAAAAGAACAAATCTTACAAAAGGGCATTTAAATTTGTAGAGTTGGACCGTCAAAATAGGACAAATCTTACAATAAGGACAAAGCGACCTTTGGTAAAGGCATCTTTAGCACCTTTCATTTTGAATTTTCAATAAAATTAAAAAAGCTAATGTAAAAATGGAAATCAAGAAGGTCGGAAGTGATTGGGATACAAAGATTGATTAGTAAGGCGTTACCAAGGCGGCGGTGGAAAACATTTGGAAGAATCATAAACAAATAAAATAAAAAAAAAGTGAACCATACTAATAAATTAAAATTCACCAAAAAATAACTCTAATAAAAATATGTTTACAATCTTTATTTTTTCATACCAATTGTTTTACCTGTTGGCTTAACATCATTGCACAATTCTAAAAATACCTTAGAAATCAAAGAATAAAAATTTGTCCAGGAGCAAATTTATTCAAAACGTTTGTCGGTATCAAAGGATATCCATAATAAAATTTATAATAGGGTCAAAATATTACTATTGATTTTTCACTATAAATCAAAAGAAAAGTTTCATGCTCTTACTTCACTGAAATTTTCAAATAAATAAATTAGACACTTATAATTTATACATGACGATAAAATATGTATATATTTATAAATATTTAATACACAAAAAAAAGGGAATAACGACTAAAATTTTTAATAGGTTTTTGCTCATTTTATAAAAAAATTTTTTAAACCATTAGCAAATTGCTAATCACAGGAGGAACACGTTTGTTTGTGATGTTTTTAATTAGAAAAACGAAAGTAAATATAATGATAAAAAGGAATTGTCCCAAAAAAAGAAACAATTGGATGCTGGGGTCAATACAAGTTAACAAGTGACTTTAATAAAATTAATTAATTTAAAATTAAAAAGCATCGGTTTAAATTAAAATTGAAAAAACATTAATTTAATAAAAGCCAATTTATTGTTAAATAAGAACAAATTAATCATAAAAACCCTTTCATTTAAAAATGATCAAAAAAGAATCAAGCCAGCAGCGTTTATAAGAATCGTCACATGGCGTACAAAACTTTTCTGGAAATTTAAATGATTCAGGTTTTTCAGATTTTATTAAATTGTTTTCATAATTAGTCTATTTATCGCATGTAATTGATTTCATATATGACGTTTTGTTAGGCATGTCATATTTTGGGTTTTTTTTAATTAAATATTTTTTTTTAGAAATGTGGCAGTGGTAAGGTGCGCAGGTCGAGCAAAGTTTGGGGGTATGAAAAAGGTACTTTTATTTGAAAATATATAAATCCCTCCCTTGTCATTATTACAATCCCATCTCTCATGTTTCAGTTCCAATCGTTTGGACACCAAAAGTGAAAAAATATGGCGAGACATAGTAAGAGTAGGGTGTCGTCCCCCGAAAACCAGTCCTGAAACAGAAAAAAACTTGCCAAAGTGTCGCTGACCAAGTGCGGCATTGGCGCCAAAAGCATGTCCAAGTCCAGCGGTGCACCAACCATGCCGTTGCTACTTCTGCCGCCACCATTGTTTTGCTGCACATTGGCAGTGGCAGGGCGGTTGTTGGTGGTGTCAAACGTCAGCCAGTCGCCGCCGCTTTGACTGCTCGACCCGCCTTGAACGCTGCTGACGCCGCCACTGCTTCCGCCGTTGCTCATGCTGTCCTCCCGTGCTCGTTTACGTCCATTGTTTTTCTCCTTTAAAAAAGCAGAGTAAAAAAATTTTTGAAATTGAAATTGGAATTTAAACTTGCCGGGGCATCACCATTGGCATTGCGCGAACGGCGCGAATTCGTCGGTCTGCGCCCTCCTCCTCCTCCTCCACGGGCGCCATTTCCATTGCTTTGTTGTTGTTGTTGCTCACCGTTGAACATTTGGTACAGTCGTTGCTAAAACTTAATAAAATTAATAACGAATTTTGTTCATAAGACCGAATGAAAAATGGGAGGGGGGGAGGCAATGCAGATTTGTCATTACGAAAAAAAGTCAAATAGGGCCCGCAAAGAGTGCGCCCTATTTTATTTTGTTGAAATATTTGAATGTTAAAAAAAAAACATTGGTTGTATTAATCAGGAGGGGAGGGGGAGCAAAATAATTATAAACATAAAAACCTAGAAATAATATATAGGCGATAAATAATTTATAAGTAGAAATGTCCGCATTATTACTGATTTATTAAAAATTATTTGGATAAAAAATGGGGGGGGGGGCAATTTAAACATCAATCAATTAAACAATGGGAAAAGAATTTTATACATCTCTCGCTCCCAATATTCTACTCTTCCAACATTATCAAATTTCACCTTTCTCCCCGCCCCACTGAATACACCCTATTTTTTTCGAGTACATACTCCAAAACAAATGCAGAAAAAAAATCCCCAACAATACAGTAACCCGAAAAATGCGGGAAAATTTTGCGCGAAGCTGCCCCGGATAAGTACCGGACAGGTGTGAAAACACGTGTTTTCACACCTCGGATAAAGCTAAGATACCGCCTACGAAAATAAATTATATTTAAAGGTACATTTTTTCATCAAGGCCGATGGAAAGTGCCACCCTGCACCACCCAAAAATAAATAGAAAAGGCTAAGGTTTCAGTCGCTCACATTTGAAAAAAATGATTTCGCTTTTTTGAGTCAAATATCCAACCGAACCTGGCACTCTCCCACCAAAAAAACAGGCACTTTACTTTTATTTCTATACATTGAAAGGAACAAGAATAAAACAAGCTAGATTTCGGGCCACTTGATACTTTCCCACTATATAAAGCTAGTTCTCAAAAGAAAATATTTCAATTTTCCAAATCGTTTTGGAGGTCAATAAAAAGTGACAAAAATTCTAAATTTTGGAAAGATAGGCAATATTATCATATTGAATTAATTATCAAACTTTTTAGGATAATATTTCTCTAAAAGTTGATTTCAATAAAGCATATGGTTTTTTCGCTAAAACTATTTTGAAGGGAGATAGGTCTTATGGCTAGCAAATTCTGGAATAAGTGAGCAAAAAAATGATTTTTCATATTAAATAATATTTTTTACATTTTAGCAATTGGCGCCGAGAGATTTGTTTTCACTCACTATAATATACGTAATAACAGGGTATTCAATGAACGGAAGCTCCGTTTGGCAATCAAAGTCATCCACTTGGAAAGGGTTTCTTCGGAATTCAAGCAGAAATTTCTTCCACTCGAACTTGCAATCTGGAGAACCTTGAGCCACCCGAATCTCCTTTCCTTCACGATCACTTCATTTTGGACGGTCATCAATTGGAAATAATGGAGTTCGCTGCCGGTGGTGATTTGGTAACTGCTTTTTATTTTTTTAGTTTCCTGTATTTAACTATTTCATATTTCCTTTTCAGCTTTTGTACATCCAAAAACGGCCATATAAACGAATCGCTCTGTCGTGCGTGGATACTTCATATCTCGCTGCCTTTTTCCTCCTCGCGTAGCTGACCCCAACCAGAAAGAGATGGAAATTTTACAGATTAAAAAAATAATTAAACTCATTATAAAGTGCATTTAGCAAAAACAATTAGACTCATTATAAAGTGCATTTAGCAGACCCCTTACTGATGATCACTATTCCAGAAGAGGAGGAATGAATGAATGAATAAAACTAGGACCATTTTAGCGATTCTGACTTTTATACTAAAAATGTTTATTCAATGCCGCCAACAGGTTCAATTCACCAACACCAATTTTTGTGCCCGACGTCGAGTTAAATTGCATCACCCCTATTTGCACTCTATCATTGATGGCTTTAAGGTGGAGAGGACCGTTTTTACCTAATGGAGCTGGTTGAGATTGTGAAGGACACCAACAAAAAAGACCAATTATTTCGCCTGATCTTCACTGAAATGGAAAGCAACAATGGTAAAAATAATAATCACAAAATTGTCGAAAAATGTGAGAAAGAAGTTGACAATAAAGTGTGCCTAGTCTAAGTTTTAAGCAAAGAATTGATGAAAGTATATATTTCATGCTTGTGGTGCAGTTACAGTTTACAATGGCGTCCCACCTGAAGAACAAATAAAAGAGCGAGTCAAAAAGGAAAATATTTTGTTAGTATTATATGTTTTATAGGCGGGATGATTCATCAATATTTGGACTCTCTCTTCACGCATGTCTCTCACAATTGAAGGTGTAATTTTGGTGACTCAGCACATATTTAAGAAAGACATGCGCGTTGCAAAAAGCAATTTTCACTATTTGGTCTTAATGAGTAGCCCAGCTGGTTAGTTACAATTCGTACCCTCGCATTGCATTTATGAATTAATTGCAAAGAATGCTCCACTTTTGGAAAATAAGAAATATATTCCGAGTTATTTTTTTGTGAATAATGGATGTATGAATAAAAATTAAGAAGGTTTTATCTCCAATTTGAATTTTATATTTTTGAATTGAATGTTCAATAAATTTTAATATTTTAAATGGCTAACATTTTTAAGAAATTATTTTTGAATAATTTCAGTGAATTGATATAGATCGCTTTGGTGCCACTATTTTTATTTTTTTTCCCGAACACTCGAAAGTATTTATTCGAAGCTAAACAATGTATTAAATCATTAACGAAATTTATCTTTTCTTTGTTGTTATTCATTATTTTTTTTTACATGTTTATAATTAAAAAATGAAGTATTGATAAATTTTTGGACAAATCCCTCGCTAAGCCATCGGATAAAACCCAAAATGTTCCTTCCTCCTCTGATCGTCTCGTCGGCAGAATTGCCGACAATGGGTCCGCAGTAAATCACAGCGGTAGCAAGTTTCCATTCAAATATTATAATTGGCACTAACTTAGCTTATTTCAAATCAATTTAAATTTTATTGAATTAATTGTATAAGTTTGATATTTATTGTTTTTAGTTGCCCTTAAGCATTGTATTTTACTAAATGATTATTTTGTGAAATTGCTTTATTTGGATTTCTTATTTAATATCGCTTTTAATATGGTAAGTTATTTTTTTAGTTTATCTGATGGGCTTTTTTAATAACCAAAAATTTTTGCCTTTTTTTTTACCCAAAAAGATGTAAATTTTGGACACCGCAAAGCAGAATTATATGATAGCTCAAAGCAATAAACGACGACGCGTTTCTTAAATCCGCCATTTTTACTAGATTTTTGAATATGTCTAGTCATGACTTTACTCAGAAGCAACCAAATTAAACAAACTTGGTATTGTACGATAGCATTTGTATTGCTTTATTAGCTTACTAAATTACAAAAAAATGTAAGTTTTTCATGAGTATGGTAAATTTTCTCACTTTTTTAGCTCCATTTTTTTTAATTGATGAAATTTTTTGAAGTTTAGCAAATTAATAGAGCAATTTAAGAGCTAATTTACAATACCAATAATATTTATTTAGTTGCTTTGAGAAAAATTATTCCTTGATTTATACGAAAATTCAGTAATAATGGCCGCTTTAAGAAATGAACCAGCACCATTTCGAAGGACGTAAGAGAGAGTTAGTGAATTCAAAAGGCTTAAATAAATACTATGAGCATTCGCAGTGGTCGGTGGTCCAGAGGTTCTGCTCCTGGAATCTTTTTTTTTCGGTTAAGTTTCAAATCCGCGTCGTGAAATTGATTCTTACATTTATTTTGCATTTGACCAAAAAAGATGGGCGTACACTCGATTTCGTTCAACAAAAAAAATTTTTATTTTATTTATTTTTTAAATTAGGGCCTAAATTTTAAGAATTAGGTATTAAATTTTTTGGCTTCATATTTTTTTGAATTTTAGCTAGTCAAGTCTTAATATTTCAACTCGTCAGAAACCCCTTTAAATTTTTTTTTAACGGTGTCTGGTTAAACATTTTATAATATTTTCATTGAATTTATTCTTCACTGCCCTTTAATTAGTGTACTTATTCAATTCCATTTTTATGGTTTCAGAATTGATATTGTACAATTTTCTTATCCGACGTCGTATTACTTACTTATTATAAAAAAAAATTGAGTTATAAATATAAATTATTAACTTTAAGTACATTCAAAAAAATATAATATTAAGAATTTTTTTATCTTATAATTTTGCTTATAAAATTCACTATCTTCATAAAAATCATTATAAATTATAGAATTTTTGAGAGAAATTTTTCATTTGACAAAGTGATTTCACTCGCATGGTTCACGCTTTTTAGGCGTCATTGGTTTGCCAGCATTTGTTTAGAGTGGATGTTATAGTTTCTTTATTTTGGTTAAAGTTTTCATGAAGCAGATAAAAACCTATTGATAATTAATTAAACACAATAGAATTTGAAAATAGTACTTCAAAAATACTTAATTTGATAAAACAATAATTCTTTTTTTTCAATGATTTGTGTAATAAAAATTTTTAGTCTTTTTTAAATGCCAGTTTATCCTTTGTGTCCAAAAATGTGAAAAAATAAATTAAATAATAACAAAAAGATTGCGAATTATTCGGACAATAAGTTGGAGTGTAAGATTATAACAAAACAAAAAAAAAAGTCTAAACATAATAATTAATGGCACTTTTTAAGCTATGCACTAATATTCACTAATTTACTCTTAAAAATTTTATCTTAACATCTCATAAATAGAGTAGAAGAGAAGGCACAAAAAAACAAGAAAAATTGCAAAAAAATTCTTATGTAATATTTAAAACATGTTATTAAAATATAACAATAAAAATCCATTATGGAGAAAATAATCACGTGTATATTTTATTTTTTGAATTAGTTTATAAATAATATAGTTTTTTTTTAGAATTATTATGAATTAACACTGCTCCATTTGTTCCGCGCCGCTTAACGACGGCTTTGAAAATGAAATAATTTGTGGAAACATTTCAGTTTTTTAATTTGATATTTTCATGAGAAATGGCACTATTGACTGAGAATTAAAACCCTCCCAGAAAGATTGCCAATCATGAGAGAGCTTTCCGGGGTAAAGTGTGTACGAGTTGGAGCTGGTAATTTAAAAATTTAATTAAATAACTATTATTCTGTCTTTTGAATGGAATAGTAATTTTTGAAATTAAGTTTACTGTTTTTAAGAAATTGATTTAGTTTTATTATATATTTTTTATTTGGTATTTTATTAAAATGTTCATACTTTCATTGCATATGTTCTGAACTTTTTTGCTTTTGAACCTTTTGCAATTTTAATAAAAAATACTTATTTCTAAAGAATATGAGTCATAAGCAGCACTTTGGCATTGTTAACAACTTTAATATTTGTTATTTTAAATTTTTTAATGAGTGGGTACTTTTTGGATTTCGAGAAGCTTAAATTTTTACCCTTTTAAGAACATTTCCATTAGTAATTAATTGTTATTTTGAGAAAGATTTAATTTATGCAGCCTTTTTAAAGTAATTTCAAGGATGATATATTTTCAATTCAATGAATTAATTAAAAATTTAATTTATAAATTACTTGATGATGTTGAATTACCTATTAGTTATTCGCGTGTAGATAATCCCGTTTCCAAAAAACGGATCTGTGTGTTCTTTTCTAAATCACCCTTATTGTAATATTGTAAAAAAAGTTTCTAATTTTAAATTTTTTATATTTTATCTAAAATTTGGGATAATTATTCTTATATTTTTAATATTATATATATATTTTTTTTCAGTTTTTTTCCTTCTGTAAATTTATTTTTTAACTATAAATAGAGAAAATGTTTTTAAGCAATTTTATATTACTATTTTCCCTATTTTGCATTTTCTCATTGCAATGTATTTTTATTTATTTATTTTTAATATTTGCCAATTTATAAAATTTCAAGTAAATTTTTTTGTTCTAGCATATTTTGTACAAAATTTGCCTGACAAAAAAACTCATTTTGTAAATAAGACTATTTTCAATATTTCTGTTAGAGCCCGGAACAGGACCAGATCCCGACCGGATTTTCCCGGGATCCTTATCCGGTCCCGGGTGTTTTTGGAAAATTTACCCGGACCCGGAGTCCGCAAAAAAACAGGATTGAATTCCGGAACCTTATCCGGTCTGATTATAGAATCCGGGTCCGGATCCGGATAAATTTGACCACGGTAAACTGGGTTTTGTTTTTTTCATTATTTGAATAATTTTTATATAGAATGTTTTAAGATTTTTGCTTAAAGAAAAATTTTTCTAAATCAAACCAAAATAGACTCTTTTTCTGCAAAATCTAAATTTTTAAAAATTTTCCCGGAGGCGCCTACCGGCACCACCGTTCTCTGCCGGTTGAAACTATTGTTCTTATTTTGTTTTTTTTTCTTAATGTGAAGTAAAAAAATAGGAAAATTTACTTTTTTAAGATTTTTAAGCGTTTTAAAAGTATTTTTTTGAAAAATTTTCCGCCGGAGCCTGTTGGCACCGCCAAACATTCGATCCTTTTGTTATTTAGTTCAAAAAAGGACCCAAAATTGACGAATTTTGGCGAAAATCTGTTAACTAATGGTTTATAATTTTTTAAGTTTGCATCAGAATTCAAATTTCCGATATTTTAGGCAAAATTGGGAAATATTTCCAAAATTTTTCCCAAATCTATCTCAAAAGTCCTCAAGATACCTTATTTTTGATCAAAATCAGTTAACAAATCACACCAATAATTAAAAAATTTTCTCAGGCGGCGCCGTCGGCACCACAGGACCGCCTTATAGATTAATTTCTTCTTTTCCAAAATTGACCCCGTAATGTAAAAATATATGCCAAAATCAACAAAATTGGCATTTTCTTTACAAAAAATACACCGAATTTTCAAAAATCGTCCTTTGACTTTAGAGGTTTTAAATTAAAAAAATAAGTGTGAAAAATATAAATAGTAGCTTAGAGTTAACGTGGAGAGTGAAATATAAATTTGAGTTAATTTGATTATTAAATTTTTCCTTATTGTATTGCCAAAAAAAATTTAAAAAATTTCCGAATTCGGGTCATTTTTGGGACCGAAATTTTGATTTTTGAAATTTTCTGTAGTTCAGAAAACCGTTTCAATTCCCAAAATTTTTTTTTTGGGCGTCGTTGCGTCCCTGTTTGGAATTCTTTTAAAAAGTCTCATTTTTTAGCCAAATTTTCTTTTTGACCAGCGAATAAAAAAATTTTATTTCGGAAAATTTTCAGTAGTACCCTTTCTTTTAATTGACTTTTTCAAACAGAATACTTCAAATTTTGATTGTTTAACTATTGCACCAATTAAGCTTAAGCATTTTAAAATTTATGGGCAACAATTTTTTTAAAGGCTATTGCTCAAATAAAAGAAATATTCTATTTTTTATAAAATTATTAAATTAATTGTTTAATTTGGTACTAAGAGCTTTTGAAATATGTTTCTCTTATTCTATTAGAAAAAATAAAAGTTTTGTATTATCAAAAGAAATAAAATTATAAAAAAAAAAGTGTTTAGATTCTTTTTGTAGATTTTTTGCGTATAAATTTATTAAAATTGCAATTTTTTTAGTTTTATTTATTTTTTATTTATAAATCTTTTTAAAATTATTATAGAAAATATTTGTTATTTTTTTATCTCGGGCATTTGATTTTGCTTACGATAAATTTGGTCCGCTTTTTTTGCAGGGTGTTATATTTCGTTTATTTTTAAAGTCTGCCAAATTAATCATTTTTTGGGTTCGGCTTTTCCCATTTAAAAAATGAAAATCTGTGTAATTTTTTTATTTAAATTTATATTATTTTTACAGAAAGCCGAAAATTAAATAACATTCAAAAAAAATTAAGTTTATTTCCTTGGTAAAAAAATTAACAAAAACCAGATTCATTTATAAAATGAATCTATAAAAATAGTTTTAATTTCTATATAGTATTAATATTGGCAATACAGGAATCTAGATTTTTTTGAAAGATTTCACTAAAAATCTCTAAAATTAAAAAACAATATACAGATTTTTTCAAAAAATAAAACCTTTTTATCCAAATTCAAATTGAAAAAAAAATTTGAGACAAGATGATATTCTTGGTAAAAGACTTAATCAATGACATTTTGGGCACACTTTTGGGCCAAATTACCCGAAAGGAACCGCGGGGAATAATACAATTTGCCTAAATATATAAGAACACATAAATATTACAATGACCAATAAAAAAGTTTTATTATGAGAAGAATTTTATAAAATCAATTCCAAAATTAAATATTAAATTAAAAAGTAAAAAATAATTTTAAATATTTTTGTATTCATTTTAAATAATTTAGGCCATTCGAACTTGGCGACAATATTATATCTGCATATAATACAATTTATTTTATGGGAAAAAATAAATGCATTCATATTTATAAATACATAATGGAATAAAAAGTTAACAAATTATTTAATAAATAATTTATATAAAAAATATTAAAATAGACGCAAATAATATATGATTTTATAAATTTTTTTTTGCTACAATATAGAAAAAAAAAAACAACACTGGAACTTTACATTTCATGCCGTGGCATTTGCGTATATTTTAAAATGTCAAGTTAATTAAAACCATAAACAAAACTAAAATTAATAAATTTGATTTAAATGTAAATTCAATACAGTTTTGCTTAGATTTAAAATATTGCAGCTTAAAAATTCGGACATTTAAATGAATAAGCAGTTTTTCTGCCCACAAGTCTCGGTATATTAATAAAAATATACATTTCTTGAGATTGAAGGGTTTTCAAATTTTTAAGGATGTAAATGAGGAAATTTCGAAATTTTTTTTTTTTTAATGAATTAAAATTTTTTTGCTTGTATAAGGATTAATATTTATCTTTTTATTAATTAATTTACATTTGCATGAGGTGGTTTTGCATTGTGAATAATTGGGCCGGCGTGTAATTAAGCGCGTTCTTCTGATGTTCGAACAATAATTTGGTCTTTGTAAATTAAAGAATTTTTCTTATTTGTTGTCTTAAGTATACACTTGCAGTCTAGAATCTCTAGCTCATTTTTTCAAGGTCTCATCACACTGATATATCACATAGATCAAATTTATTATAAATAAAGCTGCCCTTTAATAGCGAAATGACCATTCTTGTATTACTTTAAGATGAAAATTCTTTTTCATTAAAAATTTTGGGTTTTTGATTTTCTTCTTTTAAACTTTTATTGAAAAGCCTCATTATACGGTTAAATAGCGCATTTACTTTCCCGAACATAACAAACCAAATATTTTTTATTCTTTATAAATTTACAATTATGTTGTGCTTGAATTCTTTTTCTTTATTTTACTTTTCTTTTTTATTGGTTCCAACTGCTTTAGGAATTATATTGAATTTATATTTTTGTATATAATTTTTTAAGTATCAATCACAATGTTTTTTTTTTAATTTTAATTGCAAAGAAATTATATTGCTTTCTTTATAATATATGTTCATTTCGGTACTACTATTTAGCACACCCACTCGGTTCGACCCAATAGTTTATTTTGATTCCTGAGCTTTTCCGCATATTTTCGGAGTTTTGAGTGCTTTTTATTGAGATTTTTTAATTTAATTTATCTTTTTTTTTCTGAAATAAATCATTATTTCCTTTTTCTTATTTTATTGGTGAACATTAATAAACCTATGATAGATCAAAGTTTTTTAAATGTTTTGGCTTTTTCTACCAAAAAATATTTTGGATTGATTACACGCCATTATCAATTAGAGCAATTAAATCTTTATTTTTTTTTACTTCTCGAATATAATATTTTTTTATTAAAATTTAAAACATGAAGATAATAATTTTTTGTTTTTTAATTTATTTTACAAATTTAAATAATTTATATTTTCTGATATATAGAGAATTTAAAGCGGGAAATAAAAAGAAGTAAAAAAACTAACGTTTGAATTCAACTTAAATTATTTAGTTCTTTTTATCATTTAAAAGTGATAACACTTAAATTTTATTTTAGTTTTAGCAATTTTTAATGCATTCCGTTTAATAATTTAAATAAGAAAAAAAAAATTGCATATTAAGTGTTTATTCATAAAAAATATTAACATCGATGAATTTTAGTAAAATAAACATTACCTTCCATCCATATGAAGTCTGATTTGAAAAAGTTGCCATCATGTTTTTAAGATTGATTTTCAAGTTTATTAGAGAGAATTATAGTTTTCTGTAATCCATGGACAGGCGCCCATTTTTCAATTAGTATTACGAAATCAATCTTTTTGTTAATAATTTGTGCAATTTCAATAATCTTTATTGTTATTTGATCGTATTTTAATAAGACACGCTTTAATAATTTTAAAACTGAAAAACTAGATTTTTTTTTAGGAGAAATAAATTTTATTTATGTGTTTTGCTACAAGTCAAATATAAAAAAATTGCTATACCGCGAAGAGAGTTTGCTTATTTCATTTTAAAGAACTGAATTTTTTATTTTTTAAACTAAAAAAATATTTTATAAAGAAGTATCGTTTAAATAGATTTTGATTTTGTTAAACGAAAGAATATTCATTATACTTAACTAATTATATTAAAATTTATAATTATTTCGTCTTAATTTAAATGTTTTTTTTGTATTGTTTTCAAAGAATGAAAATATTAATAGTTAAAAGAATCATGATATATGGCAGATGGCAGAATTTTCGTCAAACAGCTTTAATTATTTTCATAAAATTAAATTCGTCTTTGTTTACTTCGAATAAGTTAAATATTAAAGCATGATTATATTGACTTATCTTCTTGTATTTGCAAAGATTATTTTGTAATATGTCAAATTCCTTTTGTAATTTGTTCAATTTTTAAATCATTTATTTAGATCTTTTTAAATTCATTATTTTGTTTAATTTGGTAAATTTCCCTACTTTAATGACAATTATTTAATTAATTATCAGTGGATTTATATATTGATTCATAAAGTTAGCCTAAAACTCACCATGATCTCTTAAACTCGCCAAGTTCTCGTTTCGGATCTAGACTCTAATAATATATATTTTTTTTATCCATATCTTTATTAGCAGATTTTTACTTACTATTTTATTTTGTAGCGCAGATTGGCACTCCGGTCAATCCAGCGGCCTTCCATGTGCTGTGTACCCCAGCATCCCAAGCATGGTAAAGGAGAGAATAAAACGAACGACGAAGGATCCGCTAGAAGGGTAGCTGTAGCTCAGTTGGTCAGAGCACTGCACGGAATGCGGAGGGCGCAGGTTCAATTCCTGCCGGCTGCCTTTTATGATCCTTCGTTCTTTACTTGGCGCTCCTGGGTGGATTCTCTGCATTGCCTAGACCTCTAATACAGCAGAATGGAAACCCATGGCTAGCGTATTATGTCTGCCGGTCGGTCAACAGGCTAGAGAAGCAGAAGGATTTTATTTTAATTATTTAAATATTTTACTACCATCTCTAATTGCTCTTTTTATGAAAGGTTTAACAAATTTCTCTACTTTTACTTATAGTAATGTTAAAATTTATTTTTTTACATCGCGAAGTAATCTGGGTTCTATCTGGAATGACGCAATTTTATCCTTTGTTTTATATCATATAAATTCTTACATTTTTAAAGAAATGTACTGCTCTTGACAAAAGCTTTTAAATGTTTTTTTTTCATTTTATTAAGTAAATTAATTTAGTTTTTAGCTAAGAAAATTTGGGTGTCACATCATCAAAATTATGTTTAACAAAATATTTCCTAAGGATGTATTTTGTAAATTTATAATTTTTTTCGGTACTTTTTTCGAGAATTGTTTCTTTGATTTAATTATTTTGCGATTTATATTTTTTTATGATTAATTTGTAAGAAATTCTGGTATTTAAAAATGAAGTATAATTGAATTTTTTTTGCTTTAAAATAATAAGAATTGATAATTTTCAAAAAAAACAATTTTATCTTTTAATAGGATTTATACGCACGCTTTATATAAAAAATCCATATATTAAAAAAAGTAATTAATAGTTAAAAAGTTAAAAGCATATAAAAAGAAATTAATATTAAAAAGAAATTAATTTTTAATTTAATAAAGATTTTTAATGTTTTCTATTTAAATTATTGAAGTATATTGTTATTACAAACATCTAAATCCAAAAAAAAAAAATACTCAATTGCTCGAGTTCTTTAAATACTTTTTTATTTCATTAATAAAATTTTTAGCAAATTTACAGTAAAATATATTGTGGCATTTTTCGGATTGTTTCGGCACATTTGAGCATGGAAATTATATATATTTAATTTACGGCTTTTTATTTTTTAAAATTGGCTTTATGAAGCCCAACCTCCCGGTGCCCAAACTTCATGTCGCCGTCGAGTGTGCGCTGTCTTGGCCAAAATGCTAAGATACTTTATTTCGTGTTCTTCTGGCACTTTTTAACAAGGTGATGTTGATTTTTAACAGTTTTAAAGTCGTTTTTATATGAAAATTGGAGAACTAAATCAATTTTTTGTTCCAATTCGGGGTCGGGGTTCGGAATTGGGCCAAATGGATGCCACAGCGACCCCAAAAACCCATAGAAACACTTTTTGCATGTGAATTATCAATTTGGACTTTTTGTTCGAATTCGCGTTCGGGGTTGGGAATTTTGAAAAACAAATGTCATATTCGTGAGCAGCGGCCCAAATTACCCTAGAAACGACTTTTTATTTAAATGATTTTGAATGTGAATTATGATTTTTGACTTTTTGTTTGAATTCGGGTTTCGGGTTCGGAATTTTGAAAAACAAATGCCAATTCGTGATCAGCACCCAAAATTACCCTGAAACGACTTTTTTTTTTTGAAAGTTTCGGGGGAAGATCGCAAAACCGAAACGTACCAAATATTCTATTAAAAACTTATTTTTTAATTTGAGTGGTTCTAAAGAGGCAGTTTTCAAGAAACGCACCAGCACTGTAAAAACAATTTCTTATTTCTTTTGCCATGGTTTTTACAGTTTTGAAATCCTTGTGATTTATCATATTTTTTTCAATTCTTTTTGTGTCGCAAACAAATTTTTTAAGAGGGCTTAAAATAAGTAGATAAAATAATTATAATGATATTTTTATTTATTCATTGTTGTTTATCTTGTACCAATCATGTGCGCTCATTCCTCCATGAAGTTGTTTTGACGCCAACTAATTTGCGTTATTTAGTTTGATTACTTTTTTATTTAAATTATAAATTTTTTGTTATTTTCCATTAAGTAATATTTATTAATATTTGGAAAAGATTCCCTTTTTTAAACCATATTATCGTCCATTTTTACTTGATTTTTCCCTAGTGATGTTTCTTTAACAATAATATTAGGATGGGACTTGAGAAAGTGTAAAATCTTGTATAATTTATTACTTTTTGTTTAATCGTTATTTTAATCATTATTCCAATCCAGAGTTTTTAAACATAAGATACTAGACTTAAAAATAAATTTTTAAATTATACTCCATAATGGACGCGTTTCTGTACGGGGAAGAATCGGTGGCGGCGTTGGAATGTCCATTGGTGTGGGTTTGATTTCGTTTTTGATCACGCACATAGTCTTTGAGAGTGTATGACCTTATTTAATATTTGCGACTATTAAGATTTATATTACTTGATACTTTTTTAGAATGTATTTTTTAAATTGTGACTTATTCAAAGTCATTGACGGATGTTGATTATCAATAACGTTGGTTTATTAGGAAAATTAAAATAAAGTGTGTATGCTTAAATTTATATTTATAGAATCTTAAATTATTCTAATGATGTTACACAATAAGATGTGCTCGCAATTATATATTTATAAAGATATATATATGGTTTTAGAATTAGGTTATTTTTTTATTGTTTTAATAAATTATGATAAATCAATAAATATTTATTGTAAATTAAATAAATAACCTGGCTAATTTACTAATGATCATTGGGAAAATGATTTGGGTTTACGAATTATTTAATATGTGACCCATATATGCAAGTCTTATTTTTTTCAATGGTTTTGGGTGCCCCAAAAATTGATTGGGTTCGATTTTCAATTTACCTGTGGCGCCTGTCGGCACTACCGCGCGGCACCTCATTGTTGTATTTTATTAAAATCTATCTCAAAAATCACAAATAGATCATTTTGTGATAACTCTTTTCCGCAAATTCACTCAGTAAAAAAGTTATACCGTATTTCCTCTAATAGAAGCGCAGCACTTTATTTTTCAATCACTCTCTAGGGTGTGCGCTTTTAATGGGTCGGGGTCGTTTCGGCCCCCACGTTTCGGCCCCAGCAACATTTAAAGTATCATAACTTTTTTCATTGCCAACCAAATGCAACAAATTTATTATCATTCGAAAGCTCTTCATGAGCTCTATTAGACTTCTAAAAGTCTTAAAGAATAGTCGATTTACAGAAAATGTATGAACCAAAAAATACCAAAATTCTGACTTTTTAGTGTTTTTCATGTTGTAACTTTTTTTTAAGTTGGTCAATCGATTAGCAATAGCTTATTCATACCTTCTAAACACTTAAAGCTTTAGAATGATACCAAATTTGTGGAATTTGGTTGACTTTCAAAAAAGTTACAAAGTCCTAAACGAGTCTGGGGCCGAAACGTGGGGGCCGAAACGTGCCTGGCCGGCTTTTAATGGAGGGTGCGCTTCAAATAGAGGGTGCGCTTATATTTTTCGATCTGCAAAATGGACTAAAAAATTGCGATATTACATATTCAAAATCAGCAACAAAAAAAAGGCTCTATGAAAATCCGACAGTGGAAAATCCGACTCAAGTTATTCTTTTATATAATTTTTTTTTCTTTTCTTTTTAATCTTGGCTTCTCCTGCCATACAAAAATTTCATTTACGCAACTTTTTTCAATTTTTATGTTCTATCAATTTTTCAGACTTATTTATTTATTTATGTCAAAAGAAAAAGGTCCACAAAAGGGAAAATCCGCTTACATTGTGTACATTAATAATTGTTTGTCCACAAGTAACGGATAATACAAATAAAAAAAAAATAGAAAAAAAATTAAAAAAAAAAAATATTCTTTATTTTTACAAAATAAAATTTTAAAAAAGAACAAAAAACCATATGTAAAAAATAACACCAGAAAAATCAATAAAAAAAAAACCAAAAAAAAAAACTAATAAATAAAAAAAAAATTTTTTTTAAATAAAACCAAAAAAACCAATAAAAACCCGTTTTTTTTATTGAATGATTTTTGAAGAAGTTGTAAAAGATCGCCAAGATAAATAAAAATAATATGAGATCAATACAGTATAATATACCAAATCATTTATGCATGACAATTATCTCTGCAAATGAATTTTTACTTTTTGTTTAATCATTGTTATAATTTAGCTTTGTAGAACATTTATCAGCAACTTTTTCTTCTATTTGTGCCTTTTTTCTTATAGTTTCCGCCAACTTTCATCAATTAATTATTGTTTTATTTACCATCCTTCCTCAAATATTTCATAAAAATATATTTTCTTGTTTAATTTGCCAGAATTTTTGTTTTTTGAGCAATTTAAAGGTTACAGAACCATTAGTTCTAAAGAATAAATTTATTATTTCTTTTAAACCTCATGTGAGCAGGAAATATTTTGTTTTATAATTTTACAATTTTATATTATACGGAGAGGAGAAAAATACAGTTTTTTGAAAGAACGGATGGGTATAAAAATAAATTTCAGTAATTAGGTAAAAATTTTTTGCTATTTGTAGTCAAATTAAAAGAGGCGGTGCTTTTTGTCATAAAATGATAAATTATTGAAAAAAGCTTATTTGGATTTTTTAAATTTACTTTTACTTGCTTATTTTTTATTTGCTAGGATAGTTTTTGAGCATGCTATTTATTATTAAAATTGCATTTTATTCAACAAATTAAGCATTAACAACTTTTCTTTCTTCCAACAATTTTGAGAAATTCCGGATTTGAATGGAAATTAATTTTTTATTTTGAAAAAGAAGAGCACGCGGTGCCGATCGGCGCCGCCGAGAATTTTTTTTTTTTTTTGTAATTTTGAGTATTCTTTTTTTTTGTAACAAATTTGACAAAAAAACCCAATTTTTGAGATTTTTTGAAAAGACCTATGCCAGTGAGGGTAATGAATAAAGAATTAAAAAAAAAATTTTAATTGTCAAATTAAAATTAAAAGGATATGCTCAGTAATGTATTCGAAAAATTAAAAAAGAAAACTCAAAATGTTTGGGTTGGAGAAATACCATCAAATAAATCGATATAAAAAAACTTTTGCAGTGGGAATGGAATAATGATAAACCCAGAGATCTTGAGGAATAGAAACTCTAAAAAAATAGCAAAAATTCCTACAGCAGGGTTAAAAAAATATTGAATTGGAAAAAGAAAATTAAGGTAAAAATAACGAAAAAAATTTTCCAAATATTTATCGATTTGCTTATTAATTACCTAGTTTAAAATTTATTAATTATTGCTCTCGTTTTATTATAACACATATTCTTGTCTTGCTTTATTTATTTATTTTTCTCCAGTTTCAGGCAGCATGTTTAATCTTGTCGTCTAGCTCAATTTTTGATTTGTGTTCTAATCCAATTCAAAAAAATTTTATATGTACCATTATAATTTTTTTATGCCTTATATTTTATAGGGCATCTTTTATTTTAAATTTTCGAATTTATTTATTCAAATAAGGTTTATAGTTTATTTAAGTGATTTTTAAATTAATTTTAGAATATTTAATTTTTAGTGTAATAATTTTATATTAAATTTATTATATTATTTGAATTTTATCCACTTAAAGAAATTTTACAATTATGTAAGTCGAATCAATTCTTTGTTCAAATTGTTTGTCCATCTCTCTTCCACAAATGTTAATGCTCACAGAAGCATTTTAATGGTTCTTATTTCCTTCGCTGGTGCACGCTTTTTGTTTTGGGTAATTTGTTTGGCAATATTTATTTTATTTTTGAATTTTATTTCTGGAATTTGGGTATAGTATTTTCTTACTTCCAGTTAAATGAATCATCTATTTATGAGATCCAAAGGTTCAAGTTTAGCTATTCTTTAATGTTAATTTAAAATAACTTCTTTTTTATTAATCACTGTTTTTTGGTCTCTATTATTTAGCTTTTTTATTTTATTAATGCTAGTAAAAAATTTTGAGCGATTTCAATAGTGTATGTATAATAATTGGTGTTTTTATTTTTTATTTTGAATACCTTTTTCTTTGTCTTACTTTTTTTTAAATGTATTTTAATCTAAAATAGGATTTATTTTTAATTGCATTTTTATAAAAAATATTCAATAGTTTATTAACATCAATTATTTTTTCAAACAATTGTTTGTCTAATTAAACCCTAAAATATTAGTTTATCGACTTAACGTGTTTTGTCTGGGAAACTCTAAAGTCCTGTCAAACAAAATTTTTTTAATAGAATTTTATTTTATTTTATTAAACATTTTTTTTTTACTAGTACTTAGAGGCATTTTTTCATACATGCTATGTAGGACTTTTTTCATAAACTGAATAATAATGGAAATTTGTAATTAATTACTTTTATTTTATATAATTTTATCCTTATTTTTGTTACATTGTGCCCGTAAGCATGACCTTTTGTTGTTCATTGTTCGTCTTTTCTTGGCTAGCTAACAGAAAAATAAACAATTTATTTAAAAAAAAAGTCTTTTTAGGTTTCAAAGCAATTAATTTAAAAAATATATGTAATTTATTTAATTAAAGGTGTTTTTTATTTTCTGATTGTTTTTTTTATAATTTATGCCTATTTGAATGTATGTTTTTTTATATCTGATAGGGTGGTAGATTTTTATATCAGAATACTATATTTTTTTTTAAGTTAACTTTCAAATAAAATGATAATTTAATTTTTAATGAGGAAACAATATAAGCGAATTCCTATTTATAGAAAACATAAAAGCAATTTAAGGATTCATGTTAATTTTAATCTTATCAATGTGCCGTATTATTATAAAATTTTTAATTATATAATTTATTGCTGAATAAGCATTTCATTATTTTAAAATAATTTGGTGTGCGTTGGTTTATATTGCTAGTAATCAAATTTTTCTTTTTAGTACAAATAAATAATTTTTAATCTTTACCACATTCCCTATAAGGAAAAACTATCGGCATTCGAATCGGTTATAAACTATTCGAACTGCGTTCAAAAAACTGACCTTTTTTTGGATTTAAATTTAATTTATGTTTAAGAAAAATTTGTTGCAAAATATTTCAAGGGCATATTTATTTTGTACATGCTTTTTAGCTAGGGTTGAAAACCCGCATGCGGGTAGTGCCAATGCGGGTAACGCGTTTTTTTTAATTTGAGCGGGTAAACCCGTAAACCCTGTACAAGTCAAGCAAAAAATTGCTTGCGGGTTTACCCGCTTGCGGGTTTTTCCCCTTTTTCTGTTTTTTTCCCATAAAAAACCGTAGCGGGTTTCAACCCTCGTTTTAAGACACAGTTTGTCCATATTTAGCTATTTGTTTATTTTTAATAATTTTTTTTCTTTTAAAGGTTTAAATTTTGATGTTACTTTTTTATATAAATTAGTCATGCTATTTTTTTAATTTTCGATTTTAAATTATTATTTTTAATTTTGAAATATTCAACTAATGAAAGAGAAATTTTATGTTTCCAAATAATGTATTATTTGGCTAAAAAAACATTGTAAATCAGTTTGATATTAAAAGATAATTTTGCCTTTAACTATCATGACAATGAATTGAAGAAAAACTTATATTTAATCAAATTGAAACGGAGCAGGAGGAGAAGAAGGGACGGGAACAAAATTGTCTTATCTTAAGTAATTTGGGGGGAAGCGTAACAAAGAGGGGCAAAAACAAATTTTTAAGCGAAAGAGCGGGACTTTTTCTCCCCTGATAATTTTTTCCCTTTTTTGCGGTCCGATTTCTTGCGGACTGTAAAATAAATTTTCAAAAATTTACTCATGCTGCAAAAATATTTGTTTATATTCCCAAAAAATATTTTATTTTATTTCTTTACATAAACGCACTAAATTTAAAAAAAATAAAACTAATATTTTTAATTGTTTTTAAATTGTTTTAATTTCTATTTTTATTTAAATTTTTTTTTGGTTATTTTTTATTCTCTTATATTTACTTTGCAAGGAATTTAAAACCATCAATATTTTTAGTTGCTTTTATTCCTATGTTTTAATTATTTATTTCGTTTTAATTTTATACCCTCATAAATTTGGCGAGGGTACGTGCGTGAGGGGAGAAAAAGAGAGAGGGAAGGTACGTAGCAACAGGGAGGGGAGCGAAAGGATCGCGGTAGGGAAAAGGCAAGAAAATCGAGCCTCAAGACAGAGACCGAGAAATGACCCCGAGAATCGAGGCCGAGTCCGTGACTAAACTCCGAGACTCGAGACCCAGATCGAGACCAAAAAAACCCGAGACTTTTCTCGGTTCGGGAGTCGAGACCGAGACTCTCGAACATCACTACTAACACTAATATATTCCCATATTACAGAAAACCCAAAAACTTAATTTAAAATAATTAAAAAATTCATAAAAAAATCTTCAAAAGCATGAAATTATATGGGCAAGGAAATTTTATTTGTAATCCTTTGCAAAAAGGAAAAAATTTGTTAAATTACATACACAAAAATACATTTTATTTTATTAAAAGAGAAATACAAAAATATTTTTCTCATCGCAAACGAGAAAAATTTCAGCGGTTTCAAAAGAAATTAATTATTAATATATTCCAGAAAGAAAGAAGACTTATTATTAACGCTGTCAGCATATATAAAACAAATTGAAGTCCTATTTTTATTTCTCTTCAAAAACTTCTTTAAACAAAAGGTTTGAAAAACAGACAATTTTAATAAAAAATATCCTGCTCCAATAAATTTTTTTCTTAGCTGCAATTACCCCTCTGCACAAATTCTTGGCCTGACTAAGTTTAAAAAAAGCAAATAAACACACGACTGGACAAATGATAAAAATTTATTATTCCGAGAAAAAAAAAAGATAAAACAGCCAATGAGGTGTAAAAAATTGCAATTGATTCCCTTTTTGGCCTAATTTGCCAAAAAAAAAAAAATCTCAAATATAAATAATAAGAGAAACTGCCATCTTTTGAATAAATCAAAAAATATACCAATAAAATCAAAAATATTAATTTAAACCCAAAGAAACTAATAACAAATATTATTTATTAACTTTCAGAAATTTTTGTGCTTTAATCAGTCCTATAATATATAAGCCAATTTTTATAATGTTCTTGCTTGTCAAAAACCTAATTTATGAAGGTTATATAAAATAAAAAATCAAATTAAAATGGATAAATTTATAAAAAATCAATTAATTTGATTATTAGAATTATTTAATTTCGTCGAATTATCACTTTGCAGCTTAAAATGAATAGTATAAAACAAGGATTAATAAATTAATTTAAAAATTTAGATAATAACAATATTACTGAAGTCGAAGAAATATTAAGAAAATTAGCCCCGTAAGCCATGAGAGGAATTAAAGAGAGTTTAAAAAATTAAAATGTATAAGAAGAATAAATAATATTTTTATAAGAAGTATAAATAATATTTTTATAATTTAGCGATCTACATTGCCCTTTATAACTTTACAGAGAGTATAATCGAGAGGAATTAAAGGTAGTGTTGTAAAAAATCTGAAATAAATATGGAGAAAAATAAAAAATTTAATTATTTTACAAAATTTATGAAGAAAACCGAAAAAGCCTACTTTATCTCAAATCATTTTATTGATATATTTCTTAAATACCATTATTAAAAAAGATATAAATGATTCAAAATTAATTATATTTGGAAAATAAAAAAAATAATATTATTCATTAAATGTTTTTTTGTTTAAAAACTTATTTTAAAAAAGGAACTATAAAGAAAACGCCCAATTTTACATAAAAATAATAATAATAAATACAACATAATTAAAGATATATACTTCATTACAATATATTAAAAATACAAATTAATATACGATTAAAAATTATTCGTAGAAGAGAAAAGATGGGCGGTTCTAAACTTTTTGGAATGGTTTACACCTAGCTAGGAATGAATTTAGCTAATGTTCAGTAAATTTTTATAATTAAAGGATTTCCAAAAAAAAAATCTATAAATTTCAAGAAAAAAAGACCTTATACAGAGTGCATGCGATAAAGCACTTTTGGTTTGTGTTACCAATATTTCCAATATTATGATATTTCTCTAAAACATCACCACCATCATATTTAGCGACTTTTTATACCCCTTCTACCATTGGGAATTATTTAATTTTCATTAAGAAAACTTAATTCTTTTTTAACAATTTTAAGAAAAAATTTTACTTAAACCATTACACAAATTTTTAACTTCAAAATCTAATTTAAGAAGACAGATAAATAGAAAATAAAACAAAAAATCTAATAAAAATAAAATTAAAGAGAAAAATTACAATATAAAAACTCAAATGACTATTTTAAAGTAAATTGCAAAAATAATATTTTTAATATTAAAATGTAAAAATTTTTGGGAAATATTGGGACGAACTTTTTTTTTCTGAATTTTTGCCCCTCACTTTATTAGACAATGATTTTCTTCGTCTTCTAATTTGATTTCATTCTTAACAAACACATTTAAATAAAATTATGCTTTTTTGTTAGGCAGATTAAGACACAAAAATTCCTGAACTTTCGTTATTTATTATTTGAACAAGCATTTAAATCATAAAATTCAGTGTTTGGTTCTCAAATTTTGTCTAATTACTTTGTCACCTTTCTAGATCGCCTTGTCTAATCTAGGCTCTCGATTGATACCATACATGCTCAAAAAATTAATTTGAACCCGAGTTTTGCTTATGCTGGTGTCAATTTTTGGCATTTGAACTGGTTGAAACCCCTGTTTTTTTGGCATTTCCGCACCTGGGAAATATTTTTTACAATTATTAGAGGTCGCTTAATTTCTGTTAATTATATCTTCTAGACTGAAGAGCATTCGAATGATACCATGTTTGAGAATTTGGCTGACTTAAAAAAAAAGTTATGACCACATCCATTTGAAATTGTACGATTGCCTTTGACCCATTTGAGTCGTAGATTAAAAATTTTTAACTTCAAAAAATTTTGACAGAAAATTTCAAGAAAAACTTAATATGGAATAAGATGTCCGATTGACAGGAAGAGCGCAGAATGCTTGGTTGAACTGTTTGACGAATCTGGCAAATGTGGCGGCGAAGAAATAGCCGTCACCAAGCCCTCCGCAGGGGAATGAGGAACATATAGTGCCGGTGGAGGACAAAGAGAGGAGACAAAGTGGAAAAGTCTGCATTTTCGATTTAAGCAATTTGTGTTTTGAGATTTGTTTTTTCTTTCCTATCCTAAGTAAGCCCTCTGGCCGTCAATCATCCAATTCTTCCCATCCTTTTCCTTGGCCTAAAATCGGGTCTTTTCTCAAATGTAATTCCATCCCTTTTATGTAGCCCTTCTGTTTGGTCTTCCTCAACTTTGAGGCACTATTTAAGCATGCTGTTACCCCAATCCTCAGGTTATTCTTCCCCAAGTTTTCCAATCTCAGGTTCCTGCCTGAAGCGCCTAGTCGTCTTTTGCTGTTTTCTAATTGACTAAACGATTACGATCATTTTTACATTTTATCTATGGGTTTTAATAAACTCTCACACACGCTCTTTGTTTGAATTAACCGCTTCGAACTAATTTGTTCGGACACAACAAAAATTATTTTGATGTCCTAAATTTTAAGATTACCGATTACAGATCGTTTGAGGGAAAATTGTAAAAAATCGCTAATCGGTAAATATCGATTTTATACCGAAGATTCGCATTTGCCGAACACTAGTCTATAAACAGGTAAATATAATCATTTTTAATTTTTGGTTTTTTATTTATCTTCCTGGCGCACCCCCTTTTCATTTAAATAATTTAAATGTTTTTGTACTATAATATTCTTGTAGTTTTACTAGGGCCCATTCCCGGAAAGTGCCTATTTCTCAATGCATTTGTGTCAATGGGATAAGCACTAGGGGTGGGACGCTTACCGAAAACTCGCGTATCGGAAAAAAAAATCCGCGGAAGGCGAATCGCGGTTAAAATTTGACGCAATCGAAGGTTCGTGAATCTGTAAAAAAAAGGCCTCGAGTCGCAATAGTCCATGGTAAAAAGAATTAATCGCAAATCACCTAAGAATAAACAAAACCAAAGAATATCAATGATCCTGATCCGAAAATTATGAGAGCGTTGTTTTCATTCATATCAGCCAATGATGAATGTGTTTGTTGTTAATTCAGAACCGATATGTGTTGGAACGTTGAACTAAAAATTTTTTATGTATAAAATTTCTTAAAAATAATTGCTCTATATAGGTTGATTTTTTTGTTTGATTAATTTTTTAAATCAAAAAACTAATATTTTTTTTTGGACATAATTACAAATGATCAAAAGGAAAATGAAAAACCTTGTTACAAAAAAAAAAAATGAAAAAAATAATAATTCTATATGGTTTTAGAAATTTGATGGGGGTTTGTTATTTATTGTTTAATTTTGATAAAAAAGTTTTTTCTTAAAACTTAAATTGTCTAGAAAAAAATGCAGCAAATTTACTAATTTGAATGTTTATTATTTTAATTTTAAAAAAAATTACATTGCGGCGGCGCGCCATAGTGATAAGATTGTTGATCTAAAGGTGGAAAGCACAAATAAGAAGTACTTTATCCATTTAATGAAAAATTACATAAAATGAAATATAAAATTTTCGAAAAATTTTGCAATTAATCTCTTTTTGTGAAAATTATAACATTTCAAGATTTAGTTGAAAAAAGCAATCGGACAAAATTCGAAAATTCAAATACCACGCTTTTCGAAATTTTCAGGAATAACATTAATAATTAAAATTGACTATTTTGTTCTCCAGCAGACGCCAAATTTGACATGCTCGAAAAATGCCACCAACACTGCAGCGGCGCCATCAAATATTCTGTCGGCTTAAAATTGATCAAAATGTTTTAATTTAAATGATCGTTTACGACTTGCCTGGCGTTGGGTTTGAATATGGCCAACTTCATGCACTTAAAAATATATATATATTTTTTTAATAATTTTATTATTTCGTTTAAATAAATAATCCTTCATTAAATGCAAACCTTGTCCTGGAAACATTTAGATTATTACTAGGGCTCGGAATTATATGCACACGCATATTTTTTCCTGAGTTTGAACCTTCTAGGACGGTATTCCATAGGCAGATTTTGCATATTCGCGATTTATTTGTATATTTTGGCATTTTTGAAAACAATTCATGCATAAACACGAAAAATAAAGCCCTAAGAAACAATTTTTTTTTTTTTTTAATTAAAAATAATACCCAAAAAATAAATTTAGATTTCTTGAGAAAATTTTAGCAAATTTTTTTTATACACAAATTAAAAAAAAAGATAAAAGCATTTTTCCCCCAAATTTTTTATAACTAATAAAAATAGATAAACGAATGCATTTTACCCCCCAAATCCTGGAAATATCTGATTTGCAGTTTCAGCCAGAAATTGGAAAATTTAACCTAATTTTGAAAATTATGTGCATATTTTATATGTGCATATTTTCAACTTTTTAGTGCGCATATTTTGCGATTTTATCTGCATATAATTCCGAGCCTAATTATTACCAACATATGTAAGCAAATATTGTCGCCCGAAAACTCCGCGCCGCAAATAAACGATATCCTTGACTAACACCCTTTCAAACCAATTGAGCTCACTTTACATTTTGGCCCTAACCCGAAACTGGAAATTTTTACTCCAGCTTCCGGGATAAAATTTTCCTCTATAAACGGATTAATGGCATTTTGTACAAAATAAAATATACAAACAATTTTAATATATAAAAAACTTGCCACTGAAATCATTAGGGTCATAATGAGGTGGCTGCGGATAAGGAGATGGACTTGGGTAGCTAGAATTTCAAAATAACTTTGGTTTGTCTTAATTAAAGAAAACCAGAATGCTGATATCCCCAAGATGAAGGCATTTGCACTGGATGGTCTAAACAAACAAAAAAAAAATTTTTTGACTTTTATGTTAATTAACTAAAATGGTTCGACACGCCACTTGAATGTTGTCTTCTGTATGATCAACGAAATAATTTTATGCAAATTAAAAGTCAAATTCTTATGGGTCAGTTTTTATTTAACCCCACTTTATCCTAAATCGAAACAAGCACTAAAATGGCGAAACCGTAAAAATAGGCATTTAAAAGTGATATCGTAGAGGCTTCAAACAAGTGGAAACAACTTTTTACGTGTTTATCTATCCGTTTTCAGTGCGTAAGAATTTTCGGATTTGCCTAAAAAAAGGCAACCCAAAATGATAAAAATTTTGAAAGGAATTGTTTGTTTGTTGCTGTAGAATTGGACAATTTAATCATTATGCCAGGGTGCCAGTGTTCTTATTTCTAAGATTTGTTATTTAGAGGGGGCGAATCTTAGAAGCGGAAATGTGCTTATTTCTAAGATATGTGCTTATTTTGTCTTATTTTTTGGGAATTCAATGTTTTTTCAATAAAAGTTTCGAAGCAAGCGAATATACGCCGAATCTTAACAAGATTCATAAAATTTTCAAAATTTTACCCGGTGGCGCTGTCGGCACCACCGGCCCCCTTTTACCGTAGGGTTTATCAAAATTTATTCCAAAATTTTCATCATTTTTAGGTCAAAATCTGTTCCACAAATATTAATTTTCAAAATTTTCCCCGGCGGTGCCTATCGCCCCCTCCCCCTCCGCCACTAAAAGTTTTTCGTTTAAGTATGGCAAAAAAAATTACATTTTTTAGAACGTTTTACATTAATTTTGCAAAAAATCTTATTTTTTGGGTCCAAATCTAAATTTAAGCCCATTTGTGTTTATTTTGAAAAAAAAACTTGGACCCCTAATTTATGCATATAATGCAGTCAAACCGGTCGCATCAAGAATTGATCAGAAACGATTGTTCTTCCATCAACAAGCACAGTATGAGTCCGTCCTGCCGAACACTTAGTAATGTCAAATGTCTTGTTCATTCAATTCATTTCGCACTGTATTGTCACGGACGAACGTTGAGTTGTATGATTCAATGTTACTGTCATTTGAAGACCATTCGTTGTTACTCCGTATTGTGCACCAGGTTGTGCTTATGGGCAAAATATTTCATGAGAAGTGTGTTTATTTGAAAGAAGGACGCCCGTCGGACCGCAGAAACCCATCAATATCGGCACCATCCAGGCCTAAGTGCAAGGCTCCAGAAGTCCTATTTCTAAGATTTGCCCTTTTTAGAGGGTTCTTATCTTAGAAACCGAAAATATCCTTATTTCTAAGATTGTCCTTATTTTGGGGGTTCTACTAAAAAGTGTTTTTTTTTTTGGGAATTTGATGATTTTGTAAAAAATCCTCAAAAACGGCCATTTTCAGACCCAAATCCTTTAGCAAAACTACCCAAATTTTAAAATATTTCCCGGTGGCGCCTATTAGCACCACCGCCCCCCCTTTTACAATTTTTTGCTATTGGAATATTAATTTTTAAATTTTACGTGCTTTTAGAAAGTTTTTACATTCATTTTGCGAAAAAACTTATTTTTGGGGTCCAAATCTTAGTTTTAAGCCGATTTGTCCTTATGTTGAAAAATAAAACCTGGGAGCCCTGCTTAAAGTTTTACGAAAATCGATTACAAAAAACAACGGGTTTCTTTTTATCTGTTAAAATACGCCAAGGAGTTTTTAAAATTTCCATCGTTGACGCCTAAAAGCGCTGACGGTCATTGCTCCATAAAAATGCCGAAACAATGATTTCGAAGCTGAATTTTATTAGTTTTTAAAAATTTTTTGTGAACTATATTTAATTCTGTCCGTCCATTTTTTGAGAGGCCGAAAAAAAAGAAAGAAATATATTCACTTAATAACTTATCTGATTAATGAATTATCGTTGTTGTACAAACCTTACTCCGCAGATCTAAAAAAATTGACACAATTTTAATTTTATCATTAAAAAGAGAATTTTAATGGATATTTGTGTGATTCCCCGAATATCATATATGCTTTGTAATTTCAAGAAAAGCACTCAGCACCTCCCCAGTGTAACAGAAGTTGAAGCAGGGTTCAGCCCCGACGTCCCGATTCTTCAAACCGATCCCCGTCATTTTTGGGCCTATCGTTGACCCGGGCCCCTACATGCCATCCTTATTAAAAATATGCATTGTAAGAATGCCGGTCTGAGTACCAAAATGGACAAAATTGTGGAAATAGTAAATTATTTGGAATTGTAAAACTGTATGCCAATATTCTTGTTTAATTTTCTAATTTTTAGTTTTTTTTTTAAGTCTTTCTAACAAAGACAAAAATTTACCCGGGTTTTCTGGTTGGGCTTGAAACCTTTGTGGCCCGAGTTTTAGCAGCTAAAGGATTAAATGGAAACAGCATTTTTATAAATTTTTCTTTGACGAAAGAAGGCTTTCTAGTTGAGTTGACAAAACGTGGGGGGTGACTCGCTCGAGAATTAATTTGGAAACTGATTACGAGAAAGAGGAATCGATGAATTAAATTGGGAAAAACATACAATTTTGGTGCTTTAATAAATTAATTTGAATTTTATTATTCACCAATCAAGCCCCGCCCTGAGATTACCCTCTTTTAAACCCTTTTTTTTTGCCCCCGATTTGGGCCCGTCATTTTGTCGCCGAAGGGTCGAGGCTGAACCCTAGGTATGACAGCAAAAAAATCTGCAAGTAGCCAAAAAAAGTCTGAACCCCAATTTTGTATTCAAATTTATTTCATTGCGGTGGGGAAGGTGGAGCCCTGGGACTCGGTTCTAATTACAGCGGCTCTCTTCTTAACCGATAAAACCCATACTTACACTCGAAATGCAGTTGGTTGAGGAGCAGATGAACCATGATCTTAAATTTTGTAATTTTTTCTGTAATGGAATTTAAATGGAAAGGACATCACTAAACCTTTTTTAAATGAGTAAAACAATTAATGTAATTAGAGAGGGGATTTTTATGCTTTTGCATTTTTTTTTTTGCGGCTTAGTTCTGGCGAGAGAAGCCCAAAAATAGCATTTTATCAGAATGATTCACATATTTGGCGTTTTAATAAAAAAATACTATCGCACCCCTTTTGGTGTTTTGACACATAAATCAGCATTTTTCACAAAATTCTTAATGAAGGTACAAGAATTGAAAAATAATTCTAAAAAACAAATTCTTTCCATTTCTTACAGCATTTTCAAAACTCGCTCATTTCTAACACAAAAAAGGCATTTTTTTAACAAAAAAAAAATTTTAAATTATGCTTAATTAGGTATTCCTCAAGGCGCCTTCGAGAATACTGGCATCGATCAAATATGCGCGGTTACTGCTTGTGATGTAGAACGCAGTTTTTCGTTTACAAAACAATTTATCATAAAAATGGACAACTTTACCCCCGAACACTCGAAATGTATTTACGCACATATTTTGGCATTTTTTTATATAATACAAAAATTTGATTTCTAAAGATTGTCCAGGATTTTCTTTTCTTAAATCGAATTTTATATTCGTACGCAAGTTTAACAAAGAATCATCTTTTGAAATATTTAATAATGCTATTATTTATATATATAGTTCTACTCATTGTTTGATGCGGCATGGTGCCTATCTAAATTTTTGGGTTTATTTTTTATTAGGGACGCCACAATGCACGAAAAGTGCATTTTAGTCGGGCTGTTTAGTCGGAGAACCATTTTTTTTTTTTTTTTGAAAACCATACCCCCATTTTTAAAAACTCAACCCAGCTTTTTTGAAATAGGGGGTTGGTTGTTTCAAAAACTTAGGTTGTGTTTAAGAAACTAGGGGGTTGGTTTTCAAAAAACTTAGGTTGTGTTTTAAAAAACTAGGGGGTTGGTTGTTTCAAAAATTTAGGTGTGTTTTAAAAAACTAGGGGGGGGGTCGGTTTTCAAAAAAAAACTAGAGGTAAGGTTTTACCAAACTAAGGTTGGGTGGTTCAAAAAAACGGGGTAGGTTTCAGGCGGTCGGAAATGGCAGTCCGGACATACCATCCGTCATTCCGGTGGTGGAAAAAAATAAAAGTATCTCTAACAAATTATTTAATTGGTACCTTGGATTTCCTTTTCTTTAAATCTGCTACCAAAAATTTTTTGAAATTAAAAAAAAATTAATCTCGACTAAAATAGCCCCTGACTAAAGTGACCACCCGCACAATGCAAGCACTTAAACCCGCCAAAAAAAGCGCTTAAATACCTGCTTTAAAACCCCGTAAAAGGGCAAAAATGTCCTAAAACATGCACAAAAATTTACAAAATATGACCTTAAAATACAAAAATGCAAGAGAAAAAGCAATAACGAAAAAAAAATCATACATACTAAATTGTCTTTGTGCAATTTAGAGTAAATTTTTCAATATTATTTATTTTGAAAATTTTCCCAGCCGTCAAAAAATTAATATTTTACCTCATGGGGGTTCTTTTCAAAACAGATTGATAGAGATATGTATAAACATTATTTAAATGTTATTATCAATATATTCTTCAAATCGGATGCGGCGTTATTTGCCATCTAAAATTTGGGGGTTTTCTTACTTTACTAGCAAACTTTATGCTTCGAAATAGATCTTTTTTTAAAACTTATTTGGGGATTTCTAACTACGATCGCTTACATCTAGGGTACGTCGGGACCGTGGCTTTTGGCAAAAACCGGAAGTACGAATGAGTACCAGTGCCCGGGTTTGACCGGACTGGGTTAGTACAGGTTTTTACCCGGTTTTCCCCGCTAAAAAGCCCCGGTTTTTTCACCCTGAAAAGTGCCGGTCCCGGTTTTTGCAAAGCCCCGGTCCCGCCTACCCTACTTAAATCTAAACTATCTTTCGAACCCATTTTTTAAAATTATTTAGCTCACAATTCTGCGATTCCATTGGTTGCATTCCTGGCTCCATTTCATAATCACCGAAATCGGTTTGGTGTCTCTGTTACGAAACGGGAATAGAGTGATTGCAAATTCAGATCCATTAATCAACCCAGATAAAAGTAGGTTGTTTAGGTGCTGGTGCGTTTTCCGCCATCTATGCGCGTTTATTAAAACTGCCAATTTCACTGATTTTCGACTAAATCATGTCATAACTTTTCTCAGAAGAACCAAACTAAAAATCTGGTACTGTATAATAGCCCTTGAGTTTGTTTTATTGTGCAAATTAAAAAATTCCATCTAAACTTTCAAAAGTTAATGAAATTAACAACAATAGAGATATCGAAAATACCAAGATTACTTTATGGGTGGTATGAGAAAAGATAGGACTTGATTGAGTCAAATTCAATAAAATGGCGGATTTAAGAAATGGCGCATAGCTACCCCTATATTTTTCGAAAATTTGACTAGCCCTTAGTTTTTTTGAAAAACCAACCCTCTATTTTTTGAAAACCTAATCCCCTAGTTTTTGGAAACCTAACCAACTGTTTTTTTAAAACTTGACCAGTTCTTTTTTTGAAAAAATAAGTTATTTTAAAAAGGGCTAGGTTTTCAAGGTTAGGGTTAGGTTTCAGAAAAACTAAGGGGGATAGTTTTCAAAAATTAAGGGTTAAGTTCAAAAAACTAGGGCTTGTTTTAAACAAAAAATTTGGATAATTAATTTACTCTGTTTTGGCTTGGCGCCGAAACAAGCCCGGGGCCGATCGTGGGGCCGAAACGCTCCCCTCCGACCTTAAAGAATGGCAACAAAATTGTGTAAGATAGTAATTTTCTCATTTTAGCAAGCGATTAGTACAAATAAAACGGGCCAAAATTCGAACATTTATGGTCTCAGAACTACATAATGCAATCTTTAATAGCCAGAATTTTTTAATAACTTTTTTGTCCACGATAAACACCCGTAGGAACGCAAAAATTGACTTTTTTCATGGATTCTACCATATACGCTGGTGCCGAACTTGTACGCGTCAGTTGCGGTTCTTGTGTTGACGTGGAGCCCTTGTATTGACCCGGAGCGCCAGACTCAATGTTGCTCTCACAAACTGGGCATTTATTTGACTAAAATTGGAAAACAAAGAACATATATAAATTAATTGTTGGGTTTCTTTATAGGCATAAAAAATTCAAAATTGACGCCTAAAATTAACTCTTTAAGTGTAAAAGGAGATAGATGATACAAAAACTATAAATATAGTCCCAAAAACTCAAAATTGAAAAATAGGAACTAAACCCTTAAATTAATCACTAGAATAAAAGCCTTTTTTTCTTTCATAATAACAGGCGATAGCATTATTAAGCTCAGAACCAAGGTAAAAAAGCGGTTTTGCAATTCTATAATTGGAACTCTAGTAGAAACTCAAAACATATAAAGTCTTCGGGTGGGGGTTCACGCCGCGGCAGTTCGCCGCAAAGATCTAGGACTTTGTAACTTTTTCTTTGCAACCAAAATGAGCTTCTAAGGGCTTTTGAAAGACACTAACAAGGAACCTAGCGATGTAACTCGGAAAATGCATTGTGCTATATACCACTGGATAGAGAAGGATCGATTTCTATTGTGAAATTTAATTTACGGGCTGACAGCAAGTAACCAAAAATGTTGTTGGGCCTCAAAAATCGAAAATTTCTGCCTGAGAATGCAGGGGAGAAGGGAAAGGGTTGGTGAATTCGTGTCCAGGTGGTTAAAAATGTGTTTTGGGGTCAGGGTTCAAATCCGCCCAACTGAAAAGATTTTTTAATTAT
The DNA here is from genome assembly GCA_039877585.1 of Heterodera filipjevi. Taxonomy (NCBI): domain Eukaryota; kingdom Metazoa; phylum Nematoda; class Chromadorea; order Rhabditida; family Heteroderidae; genus Heterodera; species Heterodera filipjevi. Next base: position 5,665,545 of record JBDPZO010000003.1, on the reverse strand, counting down.
ATACGGGCTGTCGGATTTGAACTTGACCCAAATACACGTTTTTGACCCACCGGACACGGATTCACCAACCCTTCCCTTCGTCCCACTGCAGTCCAGGCAGGAAATTTTCGATTTTTGAGGCCCCATAACTTTTTGGTTACTTGCTGTCAGCCCGAAATTATAATTTCACAATACAAATCGACCTGCTCTATCCAATGGTATATAGCACATATGCATTTTCCGAGTTACAGTTCGCGAGGTCCCTTGTAAGTTGAAAAAATTTGGTGCCTAAGAAAAAGTTATGGCGTCCGAAAGTAGGCTGGCGGCGAACCGTCCGCGTCGAATGGGCGGTTCCGTCTTTTCTAATTAAAGAAACAACAAAAAATTTTTTTGGCACTTTACTTCTTCACAAAGTGCAATCAAGTTGTGATTTATCCCCGAGATATTCTGCTTATCATTATTAAAAAAGGCTAAAAATAAGGAAAAAAATTATGGGGTTTTTCGCGAAATTGTCCCATCCAGACGGAATTAGTGGCCAACGGAGGTGCCCGTTTATGTAATAGGGGGTCTATGACTTTTCTCAGACGCAACCAAATTAAGCAACCTTGGTATCATACGTACCCCTGTATTGCTTGCACAAATTTTAAAAAATTTCGTTAAGCTTTTCAAAAGTATAGCAATTTTTTCCACTTTTATCTCCATTTTTTTTCTAAAGTTAATGAAATTTTTTGAAATTATCTAACTTATAGAGCAATTCAAGGGCTATCTTAGCATACCAAGATTATTTCAGTTGGTTGTTTCTGAGAAAAGTTATGACTTTATTTAGTTGAAAATCAGTTAAAATTGCGCAATCGCTAGCAACTGTCCAACTGGCAAGTTTTCAATTGACCCTAGGAATTATTCTTAAATTTACCGCGCATTCCTAGCCATTTTAGAATTTTCAAAACTTCTATAAAAAGTGCTATGATCAAATTGGCTTTATTGAACATCTAAAATATGGAAAGTAGCAAAAAAAAAATTTTTTTGATTCTCAATTTTAAAAATATAAACCAAATAAATTGTTAACGCTTAGCTTCTGCTTAATTAAACCTTCTAAATACGTAGGACCTTCGAACTATATGCAAATTTGAAAAAATTGACGCAGTTAGAAAAATATATGCGGTCAAAAGTAGGCTGGGACGGACCGGCCGGGGGAACGACCCGTTTCGCGTCATTTGGCTGAACAATGATGATGGAACTGGCTAAATAAAGAAAATAGTTTTTGTATTGCTAATATTATATTTTATTAATGAAATAAAAAAAAGTTTCCGAAATTTGACATCCCTTCAAAAAGCGGATTTATGGATATTTTTTCTTCCTTTAAAGATGCTAACCTTTTTTAATCTTCAATTAAGGTATTTATTATACGCGTTTTAAATAAAATAAATAAGTATTACATATTTTTTTGAATTTATAACAGACGAGCTGGTAAGGTCCTACAGAACGGGGGACATTAAGTGCACATACAAACAAACATTTGCTATTTTTCTGTTAGGCCTCATTTTTTCAGGAATGTACTTCAGCACTATGTAAGCTGAATTAAAAAATTTCAATTAAAATATGTTTTAAAATCCTAAAAATTTTACATTATTTCTTATTATTTTACGTAATTTTCACATTTTTATAACAATTACATTAAACAAAATAAAAAACTATTTTATTTTATTTAAAAATAATTAGTCTCTTAAAATAGTTATTATCAAATAAACCTTCCTACCTATACTACGCCTTCATTGAGTTAATCATGCAGATTATAAAATATAGAAATATAATGAAGTACAATCATATGTTTCTAAATCAAATTTTTAAATTAAATAAAATGTAAATGAATAAAATATTTCATTGTTCAAAAAACGTGCTGGCGGTTCTGTAAATGGGCCATTTTACTGAATTTTCGACTCTAATTAAGCTAACTTTTCCCAGAACAACCAAATTAAACAATCTGGTTTATACGTAGCTCTTGGTTGGCTCTAATGTCTAAATTTCAAAAATTACTTAAGCTTTTCAAGAGTTATGGCAATTTGTTGCTCTTTTTGGCCACAAATTTGAAAAAGAATTTTTTTTAAATTTAGCAAGTAATGGAGTATCAAGGGTTTCGTACATACCAAGATTATTTTATCGGTTGCTTCTGAGAAAAGTTATAACTTGATTTGCCGAAAATTCAAGATATAGAACTAAATTGGCAACATAACTGCCATCCGTTTTCAAAGTGATTCTTTTTTGCTTTGATACCAAAATGCAATGTTTGAGAAAAATTTCGACGATTGGCCTCCAAAATAGCCCAAAAAGAAATTTATGGAGCTCATAACGAGCGAGTGTAAAGAATGCGGCGCTAGGGTGCCAAAAACCCAATTTTCGAAAAACGCGAAGTAGAAAAAAATCAGCGGGTCACAAATCTTTTTTGACTATTCGAGTCCTAACTTTTTAGAATCCTAACTTTTTCAGAACTGGTCAAACCACTAAGTTCTTTGGTCCAAATTACTAGAATCTTGAACTATCGAATTTTAAGATTCGTATTGTTTAATAATATGGAAGAACATTAAATTTTCAAAAAATTAGGCATTTTAGGCCTTATTTTATTCATTATTCTATTATTTTTCGCAGTTATAACAAAGCAATTACAGAATTGATTTAATGTACATGATAGAGAAACGAATAAGGTATAAAAGAGTATAAAAACATTGTCCAATAAAAAGATAAAAAAAAATTAGGCAAGTTAAAAAGTGTCCGGGAAAATTTGTGTCACCCTGTAAAGAAGACTCTTAGTTGAGGCAGGCACCCCCTAAGAGTGATGGAAAAAAAGAAGTGCACTCTATTTAAGTACCCCCCCCCTAAATGAAGTACACCATACCTATAGGAAAACAAACATCCTTCGCCAAATTTGTTAATCGCAATGAAGCTCCTCTAGTTGAAGCACCCCTTCTAATTGAAGCACCCCCCTGAGAGTGATTGAAAAATGAAACATTGGTACTTGTTAGAGGAAATCGGTAATAAAGCTTTTGAAGCTCTTTGTAACAGGGTTGCCGCGGGTCGAGAAAAACTCGGGTCGTTTTTCGGGTCGGGAAAAGACCCGGTTTCAGCGTATGGTTTGGGTCAAAAATTTAATTGAAACAAATAAACAAAAAATGTTTTCCTTAATCTGTAAAATAATTAATTGACACATTATTGAGCAAAATTATTAATTTTTAATTGGCAGATAATCGGCTTAAATCATTCAGATCATTATGGCGTGAAAACGGGCGTTCAGAAATACCAAATGAAAGAGAATCGTATCAGTCCAAAAAATCCGATTTTGGGGTCAAAAATCAGAACATTTTAGAAAATGATTGGCAACAACAATAATCAGTTGTAGTAATTTGGGACTTGAAATAAGCAAAATGACATTTGGGCAAAAGAATGTAATTCTTTTTTGTGGGCGAGATTATTAATCCTTTTTTAGCCATGGGATTGTGACGTAGACAATATTTTTAATTTTGAGAAAAAGGAAAGACCGACCGACGGTGCAAATAGGCGCCACCGGGAAAAATTTCAAAAAAATTGAATTTTGAAAACAATTTGCACAAAAAATGACTAATTATGAGTATTTTTGAGATAAATTTTATGAAGATCTCCGAGAATGGGGTTCGGTGGTGACGATGGCGCAGCGAGGGAAACTGAAAATGTTGTCGGTTTGTTTACAGGGTACCCAAACAGGTCACTTTTGAGTACTATTTTGAAAGGGTTGAATGTGGCGATGAGGACAGGCGACGTCGGGAAATTTTTAAATATTAGAAAAACTCTGATGAGCATTTTCAAAATAAATCGAAACTCTGACAATCCCTTAAAAAGTGTTACGATAGGATTAAAATAGACCTATTTGGGGAAAACTATTAACAAATTGCCATAAATTTTCGAAATCCCCCTGGAACGCCTATCGGACCACCGGACCCCAGCCATCTCGGGTTCGGGGCGTGCTTGGAAATAGCTCGAGTCGGGTTTCAGGTTTCTGGTCGGGAAAAGATCGGGTATCGGGTAACTGCGGCAACCTGTTTATATGATATAAAATTAGTAGAATTTATTCAGTTCGAAAAATCCCGCTTTATTATTAAATTCAGGCTCGGTTACAGTGGCGGCCAAAATTTATGCATTTTGTTTTAAGAAAATTGTATACATTTGTATGAAATTTTTTGCCTAGAGTTTAGGCTTATTTGTAACTTCCTTTTACATCAGTGTGAATGTGGTTATCTTCATGGTACAAAAACCTGAAAAGGCATAAAATATGCGTAAAATTCGGGGGAAAAACCTGTTATGAATTAAAACAATTTTATTTTATTATGCCCTTTTACTAACAATATTTGAATAAAATCAATGTGTCAACATTAAAAAAGATGAAAATGGGGAAAAATTGGCTTACCCATCCTAAAATACTTCTATTGCATGTAATTTTTAAACATAAAATTGGCTTTTACATCAATATTTTTGTATACAACCAGGGTTGCCAAGTCTGCGTATTCTACGAAATGGTGCTTATGGAGGGTCGCATGCTAGAACTGAAAGTGCTTTTCTAAGATTATGCTTTTTTGATTTGGGGTTAATTAAAAGTTCTTTTTGTGAATAAGATGATTTTGCGATAAAATAAATTTTTGAAACGATTACGTTAATTAATTTTTTAATTTTCCCTGTGGCGCCTGTCCCGGCACCGCCGGGCACTCAATATTTTTGAATTTATTTCAAAAAAAGGAAAAATTGACAAATTGTTGAGAAAATCTGTTAGCAAATGGGCCATAATTTTAAAAATTTCCCCAGTGGGCCTGTCGGCACCACCGGACTGCCGTAGGTAATAATAGTGCAACGGTGATTTTGTGAATTAAAAGCCGTTTAAAGGTTTTGAATCGGTTTCAAAATTTTTTATTTTTGACCCAAATCTTATTTTGCCCAACGATTTTCTTATTTCGGAAATTTTATTTGGTCACATTGGTTTATATCAGGGATGTGCCGATTCAGATTTGAAAAATCGGGAAAGGAATCCGATGCCCAAAATTTTGGAAACGGAAAACCGGATTCCGATGTCCAAAATTTTCTCGGAAATTGGAAAATCGAATACGGTCAAAATCACGGAAATCGGAAATGAAAAATGCTTATTTTTGTGGTCCAAATCTGATTTAAGACCGTTTTGTGCTTATTGAAAATAAAACTTGGCAACCCTGAAATTGTTTAAATTGGTGATAATTTTGGAAACCGCCCAGTTCGTCTTCGGATAGTTTCATCGCGTGGCCATAATTTTTCTTATATCCAAAATAAACTTATAAGGTTCGTAAGCATTTCATATTTTCTATGCCTGCAAAATTAAAAAAATTTCTAGGAACAAAAAGGTATGGTCAAAAACTCAATAACCTTGAATTTTTATTTTTTTTAAATAATAATTTATTAAAAGGTGGGAGTAGTTGCTTAAAAAACCGCCACCATGGGCGTTTAAATTCCGCCTGATATTCACGTAATAAACCGATTTATAATGTTTAAGTCGTTTTTAAAGGTCTAAGTCGTTGTTAGTTGTTTTTAGCGGTGGAATTTTGTGTGCCTTTTTCGAAATTTTCAAAGGATGTGAGTATCCGGTGTGCTCCACGGCGCCGCCGGGAATTTTAAAAATAATAAATGAAAAAATTGTAAAAAATACTAATATTTTCCTAATTTTTTACCTCTAAGTAAGAATAAGGATCCTGGCTCAAATAAAGAAATGCTGATATTTTTGATCGAAATCTTTCAAAAATTATTATAAATATGATTGATCATACGAGTATTTCAACTTTGGGATAAAATTTTAGTACTCAAAATCATGAAAATATAAAAAAAAAAATATTTAAAAATTAATGAAAATTTTCAAAAACAAATATAAAATTAACACTTTTATGCGCGCTTCTTAACCCCTCTATTTTTTATTAATTCTGACAAAAAGTGCACTCTTTAAAAGCAATAAATTAATAATTTTTGTGACAAACCAAAAATGTTACAGTATGGAAAAGCAACAGACACCATTTTTAATTTTTTTAAATAAAAATATTATTTTAAAATACCATTTAAGTAGATTGATTTCTTTCGCAGGTGATTTCGAACTATTTAAAAATGAAGTTATATATTTTTATAATTATAATAATTACCCGGTTCTATTGCATAAATTGCAAGGAAAAAACAAAAAAAAAAAAAAGACACAATAATCATTTGTATGAGTTTGCTACTTGTTGGGAATATTCTGTTATGGTTTATTGTTTAAGAAATTAGGCATTTATAATTCCTTATAATATAAACAACAATATACTTTGAATTAGATATATGAAAATACATATTTATAACATAACTAAAGCCGTTTATTAATTGTAGCAGTTAAATTTCAGTTTATATAATATACATGTTTGTTTTTAACAATATTATTTTTATGTGAAACAACACAAAAAAAGATTATAAATCATGAGAAATGAGAATCAATAATAGAAGCATAACCCTTAATTCGTGGTTTTTTTTTAATTTAATTTTCTTTATAATAAATAAATCAAAATTAGTAATAAAATAAAATTAGCTATTATATATTGACAAGTTTCGGAGGACAACGCCTGTCCATATGAATGGCCTAGTTCGGGATGCTGTTGCGATTATGAGAGAGGACTCCCCACATCTCCGATACCGCAGCAAAATTTAAGAAAAAATGGGTATCATGTTTAAATTAATTCAAAATATTCCCCATAAATTATTACAACGCCGGGTTTTCTTTTTTTAAAAACCGAAATGCTCTTGGATTTTGCTGGTTGGAGGGCTTATGATTATTGGAACACGCCAGTGGTGCCAGGAGCAAAATTTCATTTCTTGGCATTTTAGTAGACTTCAAAAGATTTTAACAAAACATAAAAAAAAAACACGTAATCTGGACCAGGGATGTCAAACGACGACCAAAAAAAATTCGGAAATCGGAATTCCGAGGCTCCAAAAAATTTCGGAAATCGGAAAACGGAATTCCGAGCCCTCAAAAAATTCGGAAATCGGAACCGACCAATAAAACGTCGAATTCGGAAATTTAAATTCTTTTTTTTTGTAATAAAAATAAGAAAATTTTATACAAAATCAAGAATTGGTAAATTACATTGCATAAAAATAAGCTTCTAATATTTTCCCTTTAATTCCGTTTCGCAAGTCAGTACATATAAGTCCTGCTTTTGAAGAAAAGTCTTTCGCTTTCAACTGACCCCAAGGGGCGCTTAAAATTTTCGGGAACATGACAGAGAAGAGGCCATTTTCCTTGCTCTTCCTTCAATTTCCAATAGTGAAATGGGTCCGGAGAGAATGCATATGCTTTTCCGCGAGATATTCGGCAACTTGAACGATCGCTTGAGATTTTTTGGTCATTTGAAAATGTGTAGTTGGACCAAGGTCGAGATTTGGCTGGTTAGTGTATGTTCAAGTCAAAAAGAAATGAGAATATAAGATATTTAATTTATCCGTAACTTTCTTGCGCCGCCATAAGTGCAAATATTCCTCCCAAATGAACTGGAGATTCTCTTGATGGAGTCTGATTGACTTCCGGTGAGGGATTGCCATTCAGAGCTGTCTTTTCGAAATAACTGCGTGGCTATTAAGGGAAAATGATTCAAAAATTTCATTTTATAACGCGGGGTCGTCATTGTAGCGGACTCCAGACACCTGAATTTGAAATTGAAAGAAAAATAGATATTTAACTTAGTGGACTCAATCCCGGAAATGCAGAATTGACACAAAACTCCCTTGCTCCCACCCGGCTCTAGCCATTCGGAATTTAAATCCATCACAAATTGCTTCCCGGAAATCGTTCAATTGAAAGTGGCTTCTACCACTATGGCATTCCAAGTGGCGAATGATTGTAGTGACAATTGGTATTCCTTGTCGAAAATATACCTGAAAAATAGAATGATTCAAAAGGGAAATAACCTTAAAGTCTTATTTTTACCGGCTCTAAAATTTCAGTAATTGCTGATATCAAATCTTAATCCATTTCGCTAATTTTGGTAAAGGGCATATAGCAATGCCTGTCTCCATTATCAGTAGTTAGTGTCCCGTCCGAGTCGTGGGTGTGAAACGATAATCATTTTCACACCCAACGACAAGTCTGGCCTGCCCAAGTCGCCTTTGATGTTGCCGGCCTTACCGCGCAACGCTAGGCTATGGGGGGGGGGTCTATTAGAGAGGGGGTGTGCGCAAATTTTTACCGCAATTTAGGGGTGAAAAAACAATTTTTTCTAAAAAATTGTACCGTAGTTTTGTGATGGAGAGGGGGGGGGGCTATTAGAGGGGGTGTGCGCGAAATTTACCGCATTTTTAGGGAGTGAAAAAAAAGTTTTTTATGAAAAAATTTTACCGTAATTTGTCATGGTGGGGGGGGGGATATTAAAGGGGTGTGGCGCGAAATTTACCAAGGTTGCAAAAAAAATATCGTATTTTTGTGTGACAGGGGGAGGGAATAATTAAATGTTATGCTTATACTTTTGGTTTTGCTTGAACAAAAAGTTTCGGCGGAGGTGGGCATGGATCGTTTCAAAGAAAGAGAAACAAAGGAAAGAGAAAGAGATTTATATGAAAAGGGGGTGTGTGATGAAGGAGAGCAAACAGTCTGTGAGAGAGAGGGATGGGTTGAGAGAACAGAGAAAAAAGAGAAACTTAGAACCAAGTGGAGAAAAGAAAGAAAGAAAAACGAGAGAGAGATAAAGAAAGTGAGTGAACAGTGGTGAGAGAGAGGAAAATGATGAGAGAAAAAGAGGGGTCATCTTTGGTGTCGATAATGCTGTGCGGAGAGAAAGCCAAGGGGGGGGGGGTGAACGTTGGAAAAATGACCGTTTGGCAATTGATTATTGTTTTCTTTCTGCGAATGGAAATTCCATAATATTTTCTTTCCAAAAATGATTATAAATTTTAATATTCCTAGGTTTTTGACTCATTTAAATTTTTGATCATGTCTTCAAAAGTAGAAAATTCGCACTCACCACCCCGTCTTCCTACCATGTGTGCCAGAAAAAAGGTGTTTTTTTTTAATATTTATTTCTGAATAAAAAATTATATTCAGCCAAGGGAAAATGTGAAATGGCGCGGACAACAGCAGACGGGACCACACGACGACGACAATGCCATGCCAATGCACAAACACTGCGCAAGTGAGCGGATGAGGAAGGTGCGTTTTACAAGAAATCATTTTTGGGCTACTTATGAGTCTAATCAAATCAGAGTTTATGGGGCGTGATATTTTCTTTTTGAGTAATAACTATTTTTTTTTGGATGTTTAAAGAAAATTTTTGAATTTTCATGAAAACGAAGGAATATCAGGGGTAAAGAAATAAGTTGTAAATATATATTTTTTTAAATGAACTCAAAAAATGGAATGGACTCATAAAATAAAATATAAATATTCCGCCTATATTGGGGCATCTGATAACAAATCACACCAATTTGAAGGTTTTTGCTTTTCTTTAGGAAAACGCGACGTCCGGCGTAAGTATCGCATTCGAAGGACCTTAATGAGACATTAAATTTTTTTTTTGTTTCAGTGGCACCGTTGTCAATGTGTGGAAGGTGTGTTGGGCAATGCACCAAATGCATTTTGCCGGATTCGTTCATGTTTGAACTGTGGAGGACGGACGACGGTCAATGAAAGGTTGGCACAAATGGAATTGTAAAAAAAAGTTTTTCTGTCTTTTTTTTTTGTTTTACAGATTTCTGGCGATGTTTACAATGTCAAAGAATCAGCAAAATGAGGGAGGGGGTGGCGGGCCGAGCACTGTCCAACACACATGACAAAGCCACTGTCCAACACAATGACAAAGCATCAGCAATTTCTGTTGGCGATGAGGACAACCGCGAACACGGCAAATAATGTTGAGGGAGACGGCCGCCAAGTCAAAAGGGGCAATGCGGAAGCCGACATTGTGCGTGGACAAAGCAAAATGGTGAAAATAAAAATTTCAAAAAGATTGAACATTCAAACCACCTTTCAAGGCGAGTGTTGGAATGGCGGCTGCTGATGCATCACACACAACTGCAAAAAATTCCAAAAACGAAAAGGCAGAAACAAAAACAACGCCGAGGGCCCAAAGTGAATTTTGACTAAGTGATGTGTTTTTATTTTCGGGTGCGGGTTAGAAGCCTGTCAACCTACTCTCCGACCGAATTTTGGTGATTTGGGGGGAGGGGGTTGGAGTCATGGTCTATAAATACAAATCTGTAACAAATCACATCCAAATTTTTTCGGTGGCTCAACCTAATGATTGGTGAGGCCATTTATTGACTTTTAGGCTACCCCTCTGAGCACTCCTGGGATTGTCACCAAGATTGTCTTTGTCTCGAGACTTGTTCAAAATTTGGGGCCGACCTGGGCTCGATGCAACTCTGAGGATGATGACAGGCGAAGAAGTGGCCGATCATTTGGCACGACGAATTGAAAAAAATTCGCGGTTTGCCGCCGGTATTTAATGAATGAGTCACATTGAAAAAAAATTTTTTGCAGTGGTGATCAGTATGTGCCACCAAAAATGGTGGCGACTAAGGGGGTCATTTCTTTTGAGGATGGAATTGACCATACACTCAAAGAAAAGTGAGAAAAAAAAACAATTTTGTCCTTTCAAATTCATTTTATTACAGAGCGAAGAAACAGTTGCCGCAATTTTTGAAGATGTGCAAATTGAAATGAAGAGTTTTTTTTTCATTGTTTTCATTTGTTAATAAAAAAAATTGCCTTTTCAATTCATTTTTAATATTTCATAATGGCAGTTAAAAAATCATAATTTGTGGGGTAGGAATGTAATTTGTGATAGTAAAAAAAAATGATTGATGAGTGAAATTGAAATGTATAGAATTTAAAAAAAAATTGTAACGAGGGGAGAATGTTATTGTGTAAATAAAAAAAAATCATGAGGAGTGGGAAGGAATTTGTATGGAAAATGAAAATTAAAAACTCATACCACGCCCAAATATTCAAATGACTTACATTTTGGCTACAAAGAGACATTGGGTCAATCATCGGCTATCAGACTAATGAGCATTGGCCACATATAAAGCATGGCCACAGCTCGTACGCCAAAGCTTACTCTCCGGTCCCAAGGCACCATAGGCACCGATCGCTGTATATATTTTACATTTTTCATTTTCTTTTCGTCATTATCCTTTTTGTACTCACGCCCGTCAGTTTACCGATAACAACTGCGGTCTGCGTGCCACGCGTTGAACTTTTCGCGTTCTTTGTGACCATTGCAGCCAATCTTGGTCCAAACGCTGCTCCGCTTCTGTAGTTCGTATCGAAACACTCGCTCCAATATTCCGCAGGCGTTGAGCTCCCATTCATGCTTCCTTGACCATCAGCTCCGCTTTTCGAACACGTTCCTCTATTTCAGTGCTAAGCTCATCTAACGTTGCTTGAACTGATTGAACTGAGTGAAGGTCGCGAGCGCCAAAGCAGCAACATCTGAAAATTCTTTTTACAACGATTTAATGTTTATATGTATCATATTATATAAAAAAAAAAATTAACCAGGTCCTCATCCGATACCAATTTTTTCTCTTTGATGGGCATTGTACTGCAGCGTCGTCGACTTGTAACGAAGAGGAGGACGATGTTGTGGGTGCCATTGATCGCTTCAAGATGAGATGGCTGTCCGTACAACGTTTCTTCCACATTTCCATGAAGCAACACCCGTTCTCAATTTGCTCCCGCAGGCGGACTGTTGCAGCAATAACTGATGTGTCTCGCGCGTGCTGCTTGAGACATTGGAGATGACAGTGTTGCAGTGTATGGAGAGTGGACTTGAAATATTTTATGACAAAATCATTCTTAAATTTTACTTCATTTGCTGCCCAATTTTCTATCATCTCAGTACGCGAAGTATAAATTGATGACCATATTCTTTAAGTCGCTTGATAGTTCCGTAGGAACTCAGTCCTTCCTTTTGTTATGCTTGACCAGTTATTGAAGCTCAGTAAGCTGGGGTTGAATCTCGGAATCCATGTTGTATTGCTAAAATACAATAACAAACAAATAACCAAGAAGAAAGGAAACCGAATGGTTTGTTGTGCCAATCGAACTACCCTTCCTTTGTGCCTATGACCCCCCCCCCCCTCCGGCCCCGCTCGTCATCGCCACAGCGAACCACTGACAGATGCAAATGTTAAGTGACCCCAACTAATTTAATACCAGTTAAATTCGGGGATCTCTCATTGAAAAATTATTATGAAAAACATGCAAAAAAATAATGGAATAGTAGACGGTAGTATTAATCAAAATTTTGTCTGCGATTTTCTTTTTTTCATCGGTGCAAATCAGGTCAGTCGCTCGCAATTTGCCAAGCACATCATTACACATCCAAAGCTGACGGCAAAGCGTTCGTTTTCCAGGCGTTTCACTTTCTGTTGGCTGTGAAGAGCCGATTCCAATCGTCTAAAAAAAATATTAAGAATATTTATATATGGTATTTTTTACCTGGGCACAAATAGGTGTCAATAAGAATTTCCTTTCGTCAGCTTCCATAGCTCGCGTCCTCCACTTTGCGCTTTTTTCGGCATCGGCTGCTCCTTTGATGGTTCCGCTCCTTCAGAGCCTCGATAGGTTCATCCTTTGTAATTTTTTCCTCCTTTTTCTGCTCTCCTTTGAGTCGGCAACAAGTTGCTCAGTACGTTTCTTCATTGCAATATTTTTAGGAAATTTTAAAATGAAGGAGTGTTTAGGGCAGGTGAATTTTATTGGCTTAAATGGGCGGAGTTATTAAATAATTTGATGGGCGTGCTCACTTTTTCAGGGTGAAACGTCTAAAACCAAAAATTGTATTCTTGAAATGGTTCTCGTCACTATTTTTTGCTCAAATTTGCTCAAATGTCAACCCCAAAATCATTGCGCGATCGGTCGCTAGTACTTAAACAACTAACTGGCCGCAAAGTGCGAACAACATATAACGACCGTAATGGATTGAATAAACGTTTTTCGTTGGTGGAATGTCAACCAAGTGGCTGGAATTCTTCCCGCATATGGGCTTTTGCGCAGCCCATTCAATGTCAATGTTGCAGCGCATTTTTATGCCAGACAGCATTAAGCTTCATTTTCCTTACATGCCGTGCATCATTGAACGCTTAAAGGGGGAGAAGACCGTCACTACCCGATGGAATTACTTGAGCTGTGTGAGGAAGAGCCTGTACAAGAGTATCGCGAACGCTTTTTTTGGTCGTCTCTTCACTGTTATTGAAAACAATGAACGACAATCATCAAACTCTCTGACGTAACACTCCGACCTAAAAATGACATCTTCTCATTTTAATTTTGTAATGGCATTTCCCATTCCTTAATTAATAATAATTGTGTCTTTGACCCGTTAAGTATGCACTTTTTCTACCTAAAAGTGGCATCTTCCACCCCTTAATTTGAACCATTTTCATTTCCCATTTGTAATTATGCATGCAAAATGAAGGAAATGACCAGAATCAGGGTAAATATGTTTATCATCACATATAAAAATATTTTACATATACAGTGGATGGGTGTGTGTGGTGTGGTGGGTGGTGTGTGTATAAGCGCGTAACAATTTATAAGAGTATGATGAAAGGTTACAAAGTGTGACCAAAATTGAAAATTTTAAAATTGGGCCAACAATTCCTTTGCCCACATATGGACGGTAGCATTTGCATGGGTCATTGATATGACACGACCTCCTTCCCTAATGTTTGGTCGGAAGAAAGTGGGATATGTAACTATGAGGGCTCCTATCCCACTGTTGTCGCATAAATTAATCTTATTCTTTGAACCGTTCACCGCCCGTCCCTGGTTGTTGATAATGTCGTAGTTGAGCGTCATTCCACGGATTTTGAGCACGTACTCCAATTGCGATCGTGTTCCGCTCGCTTCCGTCTCAAACACAATCATACTAAAGTAATTAAAATTAATTAATAGTAATTTAATTTACCTGTTTTGCCCGCCCACAATGCTCAATAATGTCGTGATCGGGATATTCGTCAGTGAATTGACCCAAGTGTGGGCCTGTGGGGAGGGACAACGGTACTTTGGGGTACAAAAATTAAGCTGTCGTGTCTAAAATATTAAAATTTTACATTTTTTATGTTGAAAATAATTTTTACCCGTGTATAAGAGCTCACAACCGGCGATCGACCACTGTTTGCATTGCTTTTAGCAATAAAAAGACGAGCTGCAGAAGTCGTCATAAAGATAACTATGTTGAGCAGGCAGGTCCTCCACCCAGTCTTTCTGTGGAAGATAGCTGATCAGTATATGGTCTTGATCCAGCTCAATCAATTGATGTCACTTCAATTGATTTGTTGTCCAAGTATTCGGCCAACCAGCTGGATTGTCCGTGATGAGTGTTTGTGACAACCCAAAGGTTCGAAGTGAAAAGCGACCCCCTAATGATACTCTTTTCAATAATCTTTAAAAAAAAAAATTTACATAAGTTGTTTCAAGACAATTGGCGATGGAACGTTTCCTTGTTGACCGCCATTTTCATAGGGTCGACACTGATACCGAACATGTCCTCGCACTCTTGTACCAATGATCCCTCCATGGCAGCATTCCCTTTGATGTCGTGTCAAAGCGCTGGCCTGTATCTTTTGAGCATAAACTCCGCGATGTATGGCCGAACAGTTTGTCGTCGCTGGGTCATACACGAGTACACGGAAGAGCTTGGTGACTCGGTTCCTTCGTCCAACGCTGCGTTCAGTTAGCGAAGTACATGTGCTGACCCAACCTCTCTGCTTGTCGTTGTGGTTGCAGCGGTGTCTGCATCCACCCGCCGGTCGGAAACCTTAGGCGCATTTGAGGCAAAGAGGGAAACACAGCGATCGTCGACCCTCACCGGCAGTACCGGCACTCAATGCGTCGGGGCGGGACACACCCTACTTTCAGCAACGCCAAAGGGTAGGGGTTGTCGCGGCAGTAGTTCCAGTTCACTTGTTGGTTCACACATGCACATTTGGATGCCACAATCGGCTAATGGGTGATAAAGTTAAAGTGTGTATACTTCTATGAAAAAAAAATGGTTTAAAGACGCACTTACATAAGGGTAGAGTGATGTAAAGTCGAAATACAAATTTTTTCGCCTTCGCCCGCTGGTGGAACGCTTCATTGGTCCAGTACGGCCTCCCATAAATGCACGCGAATCACCAGCGGTCCCTACATCCACATAGTGCGCGAAACACTTATGCCGATCGATAGCTTCTTCCCAGATATTTGTATTTGACATTCCCAGTACACATCCATTGGATCAACTTGGCCCCCTCAGATTTCAAGAGCTTGGCGTCAGCGCACTTCTCACTTCTCCCCTGTTTGCCCTATGCGGAAGCACCATATGTCGTTTGGGTAGCATTTATAACACCGTGCCGTGCACCCTTAAAAAACGCGAATTTTTATTAAAGATCATGTAAAAAAATTCTCTACCATGCCTTCAATTGCCCGACCTTCAGCTTCAATCCATCAATCCAAAGAGTATGGTCCAAGCGTTTCTCGCCCCATCGGAATGCGCGGTTTGCACTTGCACTCCGTGCTCCTTCCCATACCAATGGAAAAAGCCGAATGCAAGCCATACTTGGTCTGCGCTGTTGTATATCGCGCTCGGGCACAATGGCAAGGTGTTCGGGCCGGCAAGGATGTTCTGAAGTGAAGACATGCAGGCGCCAGCGATTGTCATACACTCTCGAGTACATACTATTCCGTCATGGTTTTTCGGCTCATCAATTCCAATCAAGCGTATCTGTCGTCGAGAAATCTCGAAGATTCCCGTGCCGAAATGCAAAAAGGTGCACGACATCAATATTCTGCCGTCGTTAGTGCAATAACTAAAATAAAAGATACATATGTTGTTACTGTTGTGTGTGTGTGTGTGTGTGTGATCTACCGGCCCATGCTTCGCAGCAAAGAACAGGCTCTTGACGGTGCTGCTCATACCCACTCATCAAATGGCGCCTTCTTGCCAGGCATCATCTCGTTAGCCAAATAGCTTCAGGCCTGGGGAAACCTGTCGCCATAGTTCTCCGGTTTGTTGGCAAGGTTGCGGGGAAAAAGGGTTGTCCGAAACATCCATCCATATGATGGGATAAAGCGTGCCAGGCACATGGCATCCAAATGAAGGGGTCCCGAAAAATACAAGTTGGATTTCGTTTCTTCTGCTTCCCTACTTTCATCTCGTACATTTGTTTCCTTAAAATGTTATGATTTTTTTTTTTGATGTGTGAATATTGTAAGTGTACCCTTCACAACATTCCAGGGTTAATCCAATCCGTGAAGAGTCACGGAAACCACCCCAGACCATGTCGGAAGGTCCTCCAAAGTGCGAATATGCATAGGGCTAATTTGCTTCGGCAGTTCGTTGATAAGGCCACCGACAACGCTTCTAGCGGATTGTCGTTGACGACCTCTTGTCACGACTGTGTGTTAAATGGCTCGTTGACAAAAAGCCAGTGTTACGGTAAGGTCCGCCAGATTTGGCACCCGCTGTCGCCCTTGACAATGCCGTTTCAATACAATGGGACACACAATTCTACGCGGATAGGAATTTGGCTGTGTTCTCCTTTTTGTTGGCTGTTGCGGGTCCAACGCAT
Source organism: Heterodera filipjevi (assembly GCA_039877585.1). Taxonomy (NCBI): domain Eukaryota; kingdom Metazoa; phylum Nematoda; class Chromadorea; order Rhabditida; family Heteroderidae; genus Heterodera; species Heterodera filipjevi. Next base: position 5,648,955 of record JBDPZO010000003.1, on the reverse strand, counting down.
GGTGTTGCAATTCGTCTCCAAATCAAAGGTAACAATTGCGATACGGGTCGTTTCCTGGGCTTAATTGTGATGTAACATTCCCCGCTCCAAATAGCCAAGTTGTTGCACGTTTGACAATAGCCGCCTCATCACCATTTGTGGGCCTAACTATTAAAAAAAAGATACAATATATTTGTTTAGAAAGAAATACCTTTGTTTCCCGTGGGCACGAACGTCCCCAATTGACGCCACATTCTTTACGATTTTTTTGATGCAATACAAAAAATGAAAATTCGGTGAGTGGTAACAAACATTGTTCTAACATGTTGTGCATCCAAACGCTTCTTGGAAAAAACCTACCAGCGAGGGAGAGCATGGGAAGGTGTGGTCCAAGCGCGAGCAGAGCATGCAACGTCGCTTACAACGACATAAATGTCTCGACGGAACGTTTCATATGGCTTTTCGCAGTTCAGAACAGTACGGGCGTCCAAACCATCCGCCTTTGGTTTTGCAACTCATCGGAAGTGGGCGTTGTTGAAAAAAGACTAAGGGGTTCGTAAGGCCATTGATGTATTGTAGAGCGGTTTATATTGAACACAAGGCCAAAAATAAACACTGCAAAAGCGATGTTGTTGTTGCTGGTGTTATTCAATAGGTCCACACCCGTGGCACAAAAGTTTCAGGCCATCATAGGAGACATGTCGAAAGGAGACGGCAATTTGTTTGCATGTAGTGGCAGGCTGTCCGCTGCAAACATCCTGTGCCCTAGTCGACGACTGTTTGTACGTAGTCGTAAAATCTCCATTTTTGGCCATCAGGGTTTTAGACCACTGTGTTGTAAGGCGCTACGCAAAAAGCAATAATTACGGTCATCACGGGTTGTTGATCTAATTTATTACAAAAATTTAATTAATTTTCGGTACGAGGTACCCTTATCAAGCATCGGTCGCTAAGCCGATCGATGAACAGGCGCCAAACGACCTGCGCGAGCACAGCTTTCAGACTTTTTTGTTGGGGAGGCGCGCGGTCGACGGTGTTACAGTCACTGTGAAAGGCTCACCCCACAAGAGTGGACATTATTATGTTGTTTCTACTATCGCGCAACTTTCCGGAACTGGTTTGAGGATGTAGTCGACAGGGTTGTTGTGTGTGTGATCTGTCGGACGGGAGGAATATCCCGCCGGGTAAAAGTGGGCTGTGGAAATGCAGCCAAGAGGAGGTTGGTTTGATTTTGCCGGGACGGCGATGGCTTCATCGCATTGACATTGTTGAAAAAGGACGCGGCAAGTAGTCCTTCGGATGTCACAGGGGACACCTCAATGTGAATTTGGTGATTGGCTTTGGCGATGGGTAGCGTGGCACATGTTCACACATGCTTTCCAATCTTTCACGTAATCCTTGCAGATGTTAGCGGAGATGAGATGATGAAACCAGCACCCTCTGACCAGTGCGGGGGCTTTTGTGCAGGATAGGAAAGTATATAATCGATGGAAAAATTTTGAGGGATCGTTCGGGAGGGGCGATTTTCTAAATTAATAAAAGTTTAAATAATTAATTGTACCTTTTCTTTGTAACAAAAGTTGTATAAACAACAAGGATGAGAGGGTATTTATATGAAGTTTAAAATTCATCAAGGAAAGGAATTGGAAAATGTAATTAATCATTTAAAATCATTTGTATTGGAACCAATCTTGGCCTGAGTGAGCAGCAGCACAGCCACCATGAAGCACAAGACGAACGAGGCACCTAAAAAGGCTCTCGGGAAATTGAAAAGTCACATATTAACCTCATGAACATAAAGGCAAGTTAATGTTGCTGCAGGATTAAACCGGAGATCCATTAGACAGAGAGCAAACCGCCCTGGTTAACAGCGAAATATGTGAAAAAAAAATAAAAATTATAAGAAAATACTGAAGAAATGAGTAAATAGAAATAATCGAGTAGAAAGTTCGCTTTTAAAGCCCGCTCGAAAATGGCAAGCTCCACCCAGTAATCGATTAATTCGTCGGACGAACCCTTCCAATGCGGCATTTTACAAATTTTCCGTGATGTCATCACTTCTAGGATTTCATATAGTATAGTATCGGTAAGGGCTTTTCCCACCCACCATCGATAAAATTTCGGGGAAAATAAATCTCCACAAAACTGTTTTCAAATTGTCTTTGATGTTATTCCCCGGGAATTGAATATGTCGTCTAATATGGCGCCTGCATCGCACTCGTCTATGCACAGTAGTACATTCGTGTTGCAATATGTCTTATACGAAAATGCTGAACAAACGTTGCCACCGGAGCTTATTTGGGAAAGAATAATTGTCCAATCCCAATTATGATTATCGGAGGCATTGTTTCTGAAAAAAACCAATATTTAAAATATTAAAAATATTAGTAATTATTTAATGTTGAAGGGAGCACGCGGCCGCCGCGGGAATGGAGTTGTTTAGTGAAATTTCGGGGAGGCATCGCTGAAAACGTACTGTAACTTGCCCCAAAATGGTCTGTATTAGTCATGTAAACAAAAATTATATCAATATTAGATGGAGATTGGACAAAAAACTGGAAATCAACAATGCTAAAAAGAAGAGGCTGCCATCTGGGGAGCCTTTTTCTTCAATTCCAATTCAATTCAAGAATTTTGGATCAGCATATTGGATGATTTGGCGTGGACTTGTGCTATGTCGATCAGGTAGCATCGCCACTAACCGAATATGATCTATCACCGGGTAAAATTATCCATACAAAAAATAATAAAATAATGTAATTTTCTTAGTCCATTACGATTGCAAAGCTTTGCGAAGCGCTTCTTGACTAAATTCTCAACAGCGCAAACCAATTGACAATGAGAAGCGGAAAGACAGTTGCTTTTGTAGTCAGGGAGGAATTTCCAAACAATTCTCAAAGAACAGTGACTGAACGGCAGCCAGGGCATGGCAATGGTCACCACAGGGAAAGGAGAGGCGATCGATGATGAACCGCAACATAAGCGGATGTAGGATTCTCAATATTTTTCAGCAACAACGCCGTAATGACTCTTATTTTTTCAATTTTGTCATTGATAATTTTGCATATAAACATTGAAATTTATTTTTTGTTTAACATTTTATTAAAGACAACAATGAAACATATCGGGGCTGACTTTTATTGAGAACATAAGGAATGAGTAAATGAAAGACCTTGGGCCATAGGGTAAACGAAACATGCAATGGGGACCACAAGTTGCATAACAAAGGGGTTGATATGAATAGAATTTTTCCGAAATCCTTTGAAAAGTGCTCAAGAAAAGATGATATAATAATGTGCGGAAGGTGGGTTAGGCTATCGTAGTAGATAGTAGAAAACACTGGCGCCTTCCCTTCCCTTTGCAAAAATAGCGCACCAATGAGAGCCGTCCTCTGTGGTGGGGGTCCCTGTTCACAATGGCGCAGCGGGATACTGTAGGGTGGGGGGGATGGCAATGGGTCACTGGCGAAGAATCCCCGAAAATTGCGCGGTCTGCCAGTTTTCGATCAATATCTTCGAAAGTTGTACGACATGTCCATTTTTCAACGAAAAAAAGGGAGCACGTTGATGCAATACTCAATACTAAGCTAACAATAGCATTAAATTAAAGCGAAGAGAATCCCAGCCCACCCTCGAGCCCAACAGGTGTGGCGTGTTGAAAAAGTTGCTTCCTCTGGTCTGTCTTTGCACAATTGAATTAATGGTGTAAGAAACAGCCGACACTGTTGCCTGCTCCAATCATTTATCACTTTTGGTGTGTTGAAATATTGTTGTTGTGGTTGTTGGTTTTTTCGCATTATGTACTACTGAGTGGTTTGGTTGTGGTAGTGTAAGTCTGGCCAAAGCTAATCTCTTAAAATATTCGCATTATGTCAGTCGGGTTTGTTGCTGCAACGTTCGCGGCACGCCACTCCTGGAAGGGCAAAGCGAGAGAAGCAAAAAAAAAAGCAAAACTTTTTGGAAAAATTTTTATTCAAATGGAGAATGGTGCAAAATGCACATTTAAATAGTCGTATCGGTGCGAATAGATCGATTTTGTCTAACATCACAAGCGAACGCATGCCCCATCACCACCAAATAATCCCCCCAAAGGGGACCGACCTTCATTGAATTTAAGCCAACAGCTGTTGGCCATTTTTGATAGTCAAACAAAGCCGCTTGATCATCCCCGCTGCGGTCAAATTGAAACACAGAAACACGTGTGTTCTCCCATATTGATCATACGTACTTCCATTGCTTTCCAAAGAGTTTGAAAAGCACCGCCTCATTCATATCGTTAAGGGTCGACATATGTACCTTTCGGATAGTCCAAGTAGTATGGTGCTTGGGGTATGAACGCCCGTGGCAATTATTGAGATTTCGAGCACATTACCATGGTTGAAAGTTGAAAGGAATACGCGAAAGTACACACAACATAGTCAGCATTAGCCACTAGGTCCCATTGTTACAAGAACGAGGGATTGTGATCATGAACAAATTTGCAGGTAAATCATAAACGACCTTGGACTGATGAACAATGACTTCATCAGTGTCTTTCGCAATGCATAGGTGCAGGCTTACTTCTAGTTTTCGCGCAATCTCCAAAGCCAGCCATCCATCAGAGATACTTCTTACATACAGTTTCAATCCCATAACTTCGAAGCGGTAGTAGCGATGGCCGCGGCCGACCTGAAGCAATCAGAACAATTTATTCATTGTCGGTTGGCAAAATCTCATGTCCAATTCACAAAAGTAATCAAATAAAGGGGCTGATGAATAAATCGGCATCAATTTGGCAATGAATTGAGCCGTTTCTACCAAGCCAAACAAATGCCGCCGTGCAGTACATCCATTCCGGTCTCAAGGCATTTGCCCGGTCACGATAATAGCCCGCAGCATTCAAATGAGAGTCCTTGGCAGTATTTAGTTAATAGGAGAGTTCGTGTGAAAAATAGGTTTTAAGCAATCAATGAATGGGCATTGAAAATCTATCGCCCATTGATAATATGCGGATATTTGGGACAAAAGTTTGCCAATCATTGAATTGATTGCTATCTGGCGTCGTCAGCTTGTGAGGTCACCAGTGGACCAGTCAGCACATTTTCTTTTGAATGCGAAACTCGAGTGAGCAAACAATGGGAGAGATCAAGAAAATTTTGACATTGACATGAAGTTGAAATGTAGGGAGTGGTCGCAGTTAATGGGTTTGCTAGGGCAAAACTTCAACTACTTTAGAGGAAGAGCACTAACATTGGTCGGTGGAATTCGGAAAAGTCAAGCATGGTGATTGAGTTTTGCTGCGTTGTCAATTTTGTGGAACCGCAGTCAGTAGAGTTCAATGGTCCGAGACGTAACGCTTTCACTTGTTTTAGGGTGTTTTAATTGTCCCGCAATTATTGTGTGATGGTTTGGCGCAGCTTTGCTCCTTCTTGTATACTCGTTCTTCCACTCCAATTGTTTAGGCAAACCGCCCTTTGCCAATACTGTATCAATGCCTCTCTTTCCTTCGGTGAAAAAAGCCTCCTTTCATGGTTACACCCTCGTTCCGGCTCGTCCCAACATCTTTGCCAGTACTTAGCGCCTCTGACCCTACCGTAGTCCCGACACGCGAAGAATGGGTAGAAAAAGCGCCAGCACGAAATACATCACACAAGCCCGACCTCTTTGTCTACCGTTAGCCTCTTTAAAGGGTGGGTTGACCCTCTAAGTAGTCGTAGTCTTTGTTTGGAGTACCGCTACCAAAGTGTGCATACTCATCGTAAAAGGCCTAATTGGTTGTCAACTACAATATGAACCATTTTATTGATTAAATGAATAACAAAGTGAGGGAAATCAAAAGTTATCACTTCTTAAATATTAACAAACCATCGTTGTACCGTAGCAAATGGGACGAGTCGGCATGGTGCATTAGGTGCGTCAACTAAATTCTCAATGTCGTGTAATCGCTTCTTGGCAGAACTCTTGCAAATATTGGTGCGTCGTAATCTTTTGGTTGTATTCTCCAGGGTTGCACCACGACAGACACAACGCGACAGAAGGAACTGAGAGAATTGCCAATTATCATGTTGTCAGTCACTCCTTGGGGTAGACACGCAAAACTTGATATGCCACACGTAAGTCCACACAATATTTTGCAATTTCGTTACCGGACATGGCTGTGGGTTTTCAAAACCAAGCATGTAGCAAGGCGGGGAGGTGAGAAAGACAAATGAGTTCACGTGATGGTCGCTTCGTTGTTGAAGCAATACTTGATCTTTTCTACTCTTTTGTCCCCTCTTCCCCTCCACCAATTAAATTGGATTGGCACTAATTTCGGATGTATGTGCCATGATCAATTGAAGGGAAATGCAAATTTTTCTGATCCGATTGAGAGAGAAATTGATTAGCTGACACTGGTTTGGTTAGCTTTGGATCATTTAATGCGACTCGGTGGTGTGAAGGCGTAGCCGGAGGAGGGTTGACCGCGATGGCTCTTTATTGAGGTGGGTTGGCTTAACTGTTGCAGGTGGCGCTGGTTTGGGCTATGGGGCGGTGGCTTAATAGTGAGAAGAGGAAAGGTGGGAGCGGCGCTGGCTTTGGAGATTTGAGCCGGGGGCTCTTTACAGGAGGGTGAGATGAGAGTCCCGGTTTGGTTATTGGGGCGGTGGATAACAAAAGCAGTGGGAGCGTGGTGCTGAATTGGCGAAGTCTATTTCCGACATGATCTTCACTGTCATCATCGGGTCGTGGGGGCAGCAGCCCTGCCTTCACAAAGGAGATCCCTTTCGAATTGTTTTGTTGTGGTTTGCTGCGCAGGGGTTGGAGTTCACTTGCTAGCCGTGAATTGGCGGTGATTCTGTTGTTGTTGTTAATAGGTGAAGAGACAATCAATCTGCGGTTCCCAAGTCGCCTTGAACCTGTTGGTCGTCTTGAGTTACGGAGGAAGGCTGAGGAGGAGGGGGAAGGCGGAGGTGGAGGTGGAGGAGGGGCTTGGAGGAGTATAGGACGAGTTGGGCACGACGGGGTCGGAGCCCATACCGGGGTGGGGGAGGAGGGGAGGAGGACCAGACGTGGAGGAGCGCGAGGGGGACGACCTGGGCGTCGTCCAGGTGGAGGCGGAGGCGCCGGAGAGGTGTTGAGTGTCCACGAATTCCGTCGTCCTCACTCTCAGCACGTTTAAGCACACATAGGCCCTTGATTCCACTTTTGTGGTCTGTGAGTGTTCCTTTGCATTTTTAATACGCGCATGAGTTGCTGGTGTAGTGAACATTTTTTGTGATGGATGGTTTCGTCGGGGCACTGGCGCGTTGCCACAAATCTTGTCGTAGGTGCCAAATTAATATTACCGTATCCGAACCGGATTAGTGGAGACACCGATAGATTTCTGGCGGTAAAGTAAAAATGTATTCGCCATTCTACAAATAA
>JBDPZO010000003.1:5602072-5641569 GCA_039877585.1 Heterodera filipjevi | reverse complement strand
TAAAAAATAATATTATCTTTAAAATAAAGAATATATTTTGACAAAATATTGACAACGGATGGAAAAAAAAGATAATAATTAAATTATGAAATATTTGAAATTAGTTAAATAACAAAATAATGGAGGACGTATTGCCTGATACAAATGGAATTATCCCAATTTCCATCTAATATTGAAACTGGAACTAACAAGAACCTTCGAAATTTTTAAAGTGAAATAAAATAAAAAAGGAATCTAATAATAAAATAAATTACAATTTAAAATTGTTATAAAAAATCGAAAATTAAATAAATTGAAAAAAAAAAATTCGAAAATAAGATATTTTCCTATCAAATATAAAAACTTTTAATAATTTTTAATAATTTATAATATAAAAACAAAAATTAGTGAATATTACAATAAAATCCCATAAAATTGTAAATTTAATAAATAAAATTTTATAAATTTTCAAAATTACAAATTGTAAAATTAGAAAACGAAAGAAGAGAGAACATATAAAAAAAACATTTATTAAACTTTTTTTTTAAAAAAGCGCCTTGGTCAGGAACTTACGCTATTTGAATGAAATTTTTGGACTGGAGCTAAAAAACGAAAAAAGACTAAACGTTCAGCAATTAATAATTTGAAGAAAAAATCATTCAATCAAAAAGCCCCAAATTCTAAATTAAAAAAATATATAAAATCCTTAACATTTTAAATAAAAAAGCAAACATTATGACAATTATATTAAACTATTCCAATCAAAAGTTATTCAATTTGTATAACTGTATGAAAATATTCTAAGATCCTTTCTGTCTTCAAGTTACAATGGCGTCGTATAAAAGAAAACTATTTCAAATTTCATTAATTTTGAAGAAAAGGCGACAATAAAAATAAAAGTAGAATTAATATATTTAAAATGATAAATAAAGATAACAAATAACGAGCAATATTCATTAAAAAAAAATTCAGAAAAATCTAATTATATTGGCCATAAAATATTTAATAAAAACCAAAAGCATATCAATAAATTATTTGTCGTAATTAATTAGGCAAAGCTGTTTATGCATATAATTGAATTGATGACAACCATTAAATTTTTTGAATTAAGTTATAATCAATATAACTGAAAGATTGAAAAAATAATGAAAAATTATTAGAAGGACCTAAAATTTTAGTGTTTGTCTTTTCCCCAATGTCATATAAAGAAAAATAGGAAATCTTATAAATTCGCGTTAGAAAAAATAGAATATATAAGCCGAAACATAATTTAAAAAAGACAATGCAGAATAAAAAACTATTTCGAAAAAATCAAAAAAAAAATTTAAGAAAATTATACTGAATAATTTGTTTGAATTAAAAACTACCCAAACAAAACATTAAAATTTTAAAACACAATCCGAAAATCTATAGACAAGCATCATATTAAGAAATGACCCATTAAAGAAGGAGAAAAAATAATAATAAATATCAAAAAAAAATTTAAATTTGTTTATTCATTTTCATCTAAATTCTTTTGAAATTAAAATCATTATTTAAATGAAAAAAAAAATTAGATATAATTAATTTAAAAAAAATTTAAAATAGATATTTGTTTTAAAGTTTAAATTAAATGATGAAAATTATTAATGTCTTATTTTAGGTTATAATAAAAAATGGATAAATAAATTTATTCATGAATTAGAATACAGTTAGAAATGTTATAATATTAGCATACAATGATTGGGACGGCATATGCCGGTGGAAGAAAAAGTTAAAATTGAAGGCATACAAATGTTAGACTTTTTATTCTGAAAAATTCATAAGAAAAAAAACAAAAAAAATGATAAATATTAATATTACGTTGTGTTATATTAACATGTAAAAATAAAATAATTAAGAATAAAAAAATTTTTCAATCCAAAACAGTATTTTGAGCATGAGTTTATAAATATAGAAAAAAAAAATGGTGGAGTTTCCCTATTTATTCAAAAATAAAAAATGTCATTTCCCAACAAAAAAAAAAATTTGATTCAGACAATTTTTAGCACACAAAAATAAAATGCAAGAAAAACTTAGGGTGGAACAAATATTTGATACAAATTTTTTATAAAAAAATATTTTTTTAAATTTAACAAAACACAACCATGATTCAAAATGTCCGTCCGCCATTATTATCGATTATATGTTGACATTTTTCAGGCAAGAGATCAATCCCGCTGACTTAGAATTCAGGGAGTTAGGGCTAAAAATTAAAAGCTGTTATTTTTGGGGTAGGTATTTTTCACAGCTAAATATGACCATAAATGAGATACAGAGACAAACAATATGCATTGAATAGAGAAAAGTCAGTACTATAAGAATAAAAGAAGAGCTTTTTTTTATCTGTCGGTTCAATGTGACGGGCTGGTTAGAAAAAAGGTCTTGAAAATGGCATTTTTCAAGACCACCAATTACAAAATTTTTGTACGGCGATAGAAAAGCATTGAATCAAACATACTTGATGAAATAAAAGATGCTGAATCCAAACCTAGCCTTGGAAAGAAAAACCTGCCTTTCCAGAGTTTATACTGCTTGAACTTCCTCAAGGGAGCTGAAGCAGTACAAGCTCAGGTAGCAAAAAGAGGTCAAATCTAAGGCCAGATTCGGATTCTACGGACCTGATTTGGTCATGCTATCTCATTTTTGCGAGTTTTTTTTTTGTTTTGGACAAGAGAAAATTCATGGATATTAAGAGTGAATATCTATTTTTGGCATCGTCAGAAAACCCTCACAAAATCTGATTAACAAACGAATAACAAAAAAACTTAGAAGGAAAATGTAGAACATCGAGAGAACAAAACAAAAAAAAAGAACCAAGAAATCCATTGTGTTTAAAATTTTTTACGGATTTTTGAAAAGCACAATAAAATTTGGGTATCAAAAATTATGTTCCACCCTAAGTACCAAACAATTTTATCAGAAAAAGGACCAGTTTTCTCCCCGAACACCTCGAAGTGTAATTGATTTGCAATTGTGTGGGCGTAAGTGATAAAGAATCAGACTAGAAATGCATGAAAAGATATGAAATGGTTGGCGACATATAGATTAGAAAAGAAAAATAAATTTATTAAATTTTAATAAAAAAAGAAACCAATAAAAAGGGAATTGTGCAAAGAAATTGTTATAAAAACCACAAAATATTTCAAAGAAATTAATTCTTGTTAAAAACAGTGATCTATGGTTAATGTTGGCAAAAATATTATTAATACCGAAAATATTAGAACCTTTACCAGACACTGTGAATCATAATGTCCATAGAGTGCAAGAATTATGAATGATAAATTACCAGACGAAATAAATTTAAAGTTGATTCAAAAATGAAAAAAAAAATATTATAAATATTATTATTCTAAATAATAAAGGAAAGAAAATAATTCCAGACAAAATTTTTACATATTTTGATTCATAAAATTTACTATTTATAATAATTAAATGGCAGCAACGTGCTAAATAAGGCAACATTACAAAAAGATTTCGGAATTGCAAAAAAGTTTATTTATTCAAAAAATATTATTATTAAAAATAATCAACATTTTATATTCAGTCAGCCTAATTTTTACATTCCTAAAAAAGTTTCTTCTCAAAAAATTTAAGAAACTTTTTATAATAAATGACCTTGATACGACTTCGAAAGCGAAAAAAAAATAAATCTCTTATTCTTATTCTACCTTTACATAAGATATTTTTAAAAAAAAGTTAAATTAATATATAAGCACTCTCAATTAACGAAAAAAGAAAGGCCATAAGATAAATATTTTAAACCGAAAAAAACTTTAATTTAAAAAAAAAATTTAGTAACCGATTCAAAAATAAAGCTTTAATTTACACAAACTTATTTTTCGCAGAATGGCACTGGAAGTTTGCTGTTGTTAATGCGACAACGCGCGATCAGAATAGACCAAAGCATACCATTTGTAATAAAAACATTTTGAATTTAAAAATAAAGCAAGAAATAATAATTGTTAGTCTTTTATAAGCCCTAAAATGAGCCCCAAAGTAAAACTGAGGCCTTAAAGGAAAAAAATTTCTTATTTAAAAATACAATACAATACGTCGGCCCCCGTCCCGTGTCACTGCAAAAAAAAAAGAAAATAAATTATAAAATGAATAAAAAATTTGAGTTCATAAAATTAGATTTAAAAGAAATAATTTAAATAAAACATAATGTTGCAATAGCTGTATCGAGATTATACGCCAAAATAATAGGGAAATTTTTCAGAAAACTTTAATTCATTAAAATGGCAAGTCGCTAATGAATCTTTAACAACTGATGGGTACAATTGGAAAAATTATTCAATTTACATCGACATAAATCGCGAAAAACAAAAAATTAAAATTAAATTTAAGAAATAAAGCGACAAAAGTAATTTTAAATATAAGATTTTCGAGATGGCAAAGAGACAAAAAAAAATGGTATTTCAACAAAATAAAATAAAAGTCCTCAAAAACAGGAGAAAAAAGAATTAGATCAATGAATCAAATTAATTATAATAATATTTAATACAATGTTTCCCAGAATTTAAGATTAAATATGGAAGCTGAAAAATTGAAACCATTAAGTAAACACACGAATGATAAAATCGCCAAAGAATTTTTCGTTTTGACCGCATGGAGACGTATTGAAGGTCAAAAGAAACATTTGGACGAAAGGATATAAAAAATATAATTAATTCTTTTGTTGGAAATATTCAACTGATTATTTATAGTTAAACTAGAAATTGTTATTTTATAAGAAAATATTATTGATTTAACTAAATTGTAAATAAAGTTTTATGTAAAATGCAGGTCCCTGCACCCATTAAACACAGAAATACAAAGAAATAATAAAATTATTCAAAAACCTATTAGGAAGTAAAAAATGGCAAACTTCGGAAATTAAATTATTAAAGTCAGACAAAGTGGGTGGGGTAATAATATATAAGAAAATTAAAAAAAACGAAAATTTGAATTATTCTAATATCGTATGGAGAACTTTTTTGCGAAAGTCGATTTATGAACACGATGTGATGAAAGTATATTTTTTCCATAATATCATCGTGAAATTTAAAATAAGCAGAATTATTTTAATTAAATTTTCATAAAAATTAAAATACAATTAAACATTCAAATTTTTTTCCAATCAATAATAAAGAAAATTTGTATGAAATTTAGATATTTACCCCTTCATTTTTTGAATTAGTTACATGTTCAAACAAATATTGAATTTGGAGTAGTTAAAATAAGTTAGCTAAATTCTTGTATTATACCAGGACACTTATGTTTTTTTAGACTTGAAATGTCAAAAATTTTAGCATATTTTGCGGGGCACTACGATTCGTCCTGACTACGATTCGTCCGCCCAGCCAAAAAAATACGATTCGTCCGGACGACGATTCGTTCGCCCAGATAAAAAGTGCCAAAAACATAAAATTATTTTTTTTTTATATTCGACATAGCTAAAATGATAACTTATAAAAAATGCCAAAAGCAAAACCACAAAAATTTAAACATTTTTATGATTTTGGCACTTTTTTGGATGTGCGGACGAATCGTCATGGGCGCATATTTTGTCTTTTGTTTGCCTTGTCAAAAGAAAATAACAAAAAAAGTGATCAGCAACACATTGCCAAAATAGAAAAGAAATTGAAAAAAAGTGATCAGAAACTCATTGCCAAAATAGGAAAATGAATACAAAAAGTGATCAGAAACTCATTGCCAAAATAGGAAAATGAATACAAAAAGTGATCAGACATCTTGTCAAAATAGAAAGTAACAAAAAAAAGTGATCAGGAACCAAAAAAGTGATCAGAAACCATTGCCAAAATAGGACAATGAATACAAAAAGTGATCAGACACCTTGTCAAAACAGAAAATAACAAAAAAAGTGATCAGCAACATATTGCCAAAATAGGAAATGAATACAAAAAGTGATCTGCAACACATTGCCAAATAAGAAATAACAAAAATTTTATGGTATTTTTTTATTCAGTGTTAAACTATCGCCGGAGTAGCTAGCAAAATAAAAATTGCATATTTCTCAAGTTATAATAAATTATTTAATTAGCTGCAATGGTCAACTAAATATATTAAATTTAAAATGTTATAAAGAAATATTAATTTATAAAAGTACTCATTGTCAGCAATTAGCTGAACAAAAAATATTTTTTTTAATCATTAATAACCTCTTACTAAATGGAAAAATAAAAAAATAGTTGAAACAAAAATATATTCAATTCAGTTATTTTTGAAGAAATAAACGAGATAAAACAATTCGCATGGCATAAAAATACAAAAGTATAATATTATTTTTTTATTTAAATGAATCAAAATTAAATTATTGATAAGAAAAAACTTTCTTTTGCAAAACTTACTCTGCAACCGGTAGGAATAGTGTTCAATGATGGTTGAAGCTACGTTTCTTTAAATAATTGTATACCAAAAAAGGTAATTCATATGTAATATTTCTTCAGATAGAAAGAATTTACAACCTTATAATTTTTATTAAAAACAAGGAATTTTTAAGGTTTTGAGCATGTAAATCGCATGGAATAAAATAGAATGTTTAAATAAAAGAATGAATATTAAAAATAGCAACAAAAGTTAATTCGATAACTTAGAATTGAAGAACCACATATGATATTCTCGTTAAAAATTACAAAAAATTAAAGCGATTAAAATTTGAAATTAAATAATAACGCAAAAAAATTGCAATTATCCCACAGACAAAAATTGAAATAAAAGATAAATAATTCTTGCCGCAAAAGTATTTGCATTGGAGAGCACAGAACCATCAGTCCCTAAACCGGATTTATGATCGGTGAATTCAGGGGGCTAAGGGTGCTGAATTCTTGATGGTGCTAGTGATTGAGATTTAAAAAACGCTAAAACAATAAAAAAAACACTCAAAATAAATTATCATAAAAATGATATTTCCTGGAATATATAATACAATTTCAAATTTCACATCTTCACATAAGAATCACAAGATAGTGTTGACGACTCTTCATTTTGCACACCCAGGAGTTGTGCGAATGAAAGCTTTGGCAAGAAAATATGTTTATGGGCCTGGTTTTGACCATGACATGAAACGATGGTAAAATGCTGTCTGACTGTCATGTCGTTACTAAATAAAAAATCATTAACTCACATGAATAATGCGGCGAACGTGAAAAATAAATTTTTTAAATTTGCTTATTAAAACTCAAAAAGTAAGAATGAAAAACTAAAATGGAAATTAACAAAAAATATAAAAAATTGTGGACAAAAGAATAATAAATTCAGAGTAGACAAAATACAGCAGTTCAAAACATTTACAAAAATAAAAATGTAACAGGAAAGATGATGAAAATTTGATAAATTTCTTAGGCAAAAATTTATTTATAATTGCTTTTAAGAAAAATGTCATAAAAAATAACTGAATAATCACAATAAAAAACTTTAAAAATATTAATTTCCAGCAATTTATTTTGCAAAGACAAAAAAAATCTAAAAAGCATGTCAACCCAAAAGTGGTCACATAATTTTCTGCTAAAACCAAGCAACCAGAACTCTGCTTGGGGCACAGAATGAACATTTTCGACGCGGACAATTGAAAAGATAATGATATTAAAATGCATGAAATTCTGCTCTATTAAATTTAAAATAATTATAAATCTGCAAATAATGCTGTTTATCTATTGTTACGTTTATTCAATTTGTAGCACCGCTAACTTTTTTATTAGTGCAAAATTATTTAGCCAACTCCGTTAAATAATAAATTATTCGCGGACAGACATTTATGGATGGACATTTGTGATGTATTGGGACGGAACTGACCCGTTTCGAGTAAATTTGATCCTATTTCGAAGATTTGGACATACCTTCCAAAACTGAATTTTTTACAAATAAAAACATTGCAGGGAATAAAAAACTCACAAGATTAATTGTACGATTTTATGTGTGAATAAAATTTTTTCACGAAATTTTAAAATAAAAATTACTCGTTACTTGTAATTTTATTAAATTTTTTTATGTAAAATAATATAATGAAAAAATAAAATTTATTGACTAATATTTTTATAAGAAAAATAACTAAAATTATTAGCTAATGAAGCTTTAAATAGGCGTATTGCGCAGAATTAATTTTATAAGAAATTTCTACATAAAGAAAGTTAAGGAAATATATAAATCAAATAATTTTACTTAAATAATTAGATTTATTAAGTTAACTGTAAAAGGCTGTAATTGTTAAGCCGTAAAAACCGTAATATAAAACACTGTAAAAATGATATCACACGATAATATGCATAATATGAAACTATATGCCGAAGTCAATAGGTGACAAGGAAGGCAAAATGGAAGGCAAAATGGACAGGGTAAAAGTCGCTAATATTTTCAAATATTTCTTTAAAAAAGCTGCAATCTAATTTTTCACTAAAAAAATAAAAAGATAATCGAAAATTTTGACAAATCTAATATTTACAAAGTGTTTTATTTAATATTTTTAAATTTAAATAGATAAAATGAAGAAGAAATTATCAATTTTAGTAAATTAATAGGAAATCGACCCGGTCGACTTTTTTTTCGGCTTAGATCTTTTTCGAAAAAACCCCAATCATACAGACCGACATTTTGGAAAAAGCCAAAACCGAACTTTATTCAAAAAACTTTAATTTTAGCAAAAAAGATTATGCTTTGCGCTATGTACTTAGATTTTGTATTCTACCAATTGCAAAAAATTAATTAAATAAGGAATTAACCTATATTGAAATATAATATAATCAATAAAAAAAATAATTTAAAAAAAGTTTTGATTTATTTCGACTTTCTAGCGAAATCAACCCTTTTGTCCGGCTCTAAAATAAATAAACGGGCCTTAAAATAAAATTTAAATAATTAAAATCATTTTTAAAAAATGAAGAGATACGCTTTAAAATCTCAGCATAGCAAAAAGAATTTAAACACCTTTCAATTAACATTTTTTTATTTATTAGCGGAAATTAAAAGTTTGAAAAATATCCACTCTCATAAATTTCTTCAATATCGTTGAACTGAAATATAAACAATTAAAATATTAAAGAAAAATTGCATTACTTAATACAGCAAGAGGCTTAAAGAAAGGAGCGCCATAAACTTAAAATGGCAAAGGCCTTGTCATCTAAAAGGAAAAAAAATTTTTATACGTGCTGTAACAACAGGGCAGTACAGTATGTGCTGCACCGCGACATCAATATTGGTGGCTATACCGCAAATTGTACATTTGAATTAATTATTTCTAATCATTGTATAATTTTTAAATTTATAAATGGTCAATTGCCGGGCGAAAGAATAATTTAAAGCGTAAAATAAATATTATATTAAGGTAATAAAAATTAAGCCATCTATTGAAGAGATGCAAATGGTGGATTTTTTGCCTTTTTGGGCCTGCAAGTAAAATACACCCCTAAAGATTGTTTGGAAGTAAAAAATAAGAAAGGATTCGGAATAGGAAATTTGAAAAGATATAATAGATAAAGGAATTTATACAACGACAAAGGGTAAATTTGTCTGGTTGAATGAGTTACTGCTTTGCGGGGATCAAATCCACCACATTGCATAATTATTTTTCAAATAAATTAAGCCAATTATTTTAAAAATATATTTTATAAAAACAATTAAAATTTTTCAGTTTCCTTGGGTCGCCTATCGGCACCGCCGGAAACCTTTTTTCGTCCACTAAATTATAATAGAGCAATTCAATGGCTATCGTATTATACTAAGATTGTTTAAATTGGTTGTAAGAAAAGTTATGACTAAATTTAGTCAAAAATTCAGTAAAATTTGCACTTTTTGTGAATCGACCTAGCACCGTGTTTGTAGTCGCATTCCCAGACAAAAAAAAAACAACGTCATCTGCCTTGTAAAAAAGCACATAAATTGTCAATATTCAAATTCATAAAATATTTCTCAATTCGGAAAATCTATTTAAAAAAAGAATTCGTACCGTTTCCCCTTTAATAAACGTACAGTGCTTCCTATTTTTCAATCACTCTATTAGTGTGTACTTCTATTAGAAGATATGTTTCAAATAAAGGGTGCGCTTTTTTTCGATTAACAAATTTTTTTTACTTAATAAAACATCAAAAATTCCATTTTCAATAAAAATAAAAAATAAAATGAAAATATTAATGAATAAAAAGATATATCACAAAGTTTTTAAAGGTAAATTATGCTGGGACGTTTGTTAAATACCGCCACTATGGGCGTTTGTTAAATCCGCCATCTTTTACAGATTTTTCGAACATAATTTGTCATAACTTTGTTCAAAAGTAACCAATTAAACATCTTAGATTCATACGATAGCTCTTGATTGGCTCTATTAATCTGCCAAATTTCAAAAAATTTGATTAAGTTTTAAGAAAAATATGGTCAAAAAGATCAATTTTTTTCACTTTGACGAACACAACTTTCTTAAAAGTCAATCATATTTTTAAAAATTAAAATGGATAATAGAGCTAATCAAAAGCTATCGGATGATACCAAGATTATTTAATTTAGTTGAGTTTGAACAAAGTTATGAAGAATTATGTTCGGAAAATTTGCAAAAAATGGAAATCTAACAGGAAAAATATAAAGGCCAAGGATTATAAAAGGAATACCAAAATATTTTGCCTTTTTGTTTCCAATTTTGGTGTGTTTAGACCTTAAAAAAAGCATTCCTTGCCTGTGTGTTGCAAATCAGAAAGAAAAAAGCAAAATAAAAATCTGAAAAATTGGAATAAAAATAGAAAGAAAGAGAAACATGAAAAAGGATAAATACAAAAGAAGAAGAAAGAACCAAATTTCTGAACAATTTAATTTAAATATTCAAAGTGTCAAAAGTATAGGTATAGGGAGATTTGGAGGTGGACCATTTCAGTCCGGAAGAATTATTTTAAATGAATTAAATTGATTTATTTCAAGTGAATTAAAATTTTTTTGAGTAAGTAATATATATTTTAATAATTAAACAAATACTATTTGTTAGGAGTTATCAAGAAACAAAATGAAAAATCAAGCAAAAAGATTTTATTTTTTTAAAGATATATTTTCAAGTGCATATTCCCAATTTAATTCCTCTTTTTGTTAGCTCAACATGTAGTTCCTTAATAGTTTTGATCTGCTTTTCGTTGTAACTTTTGATCAGTTTTATTGCTTCTTGATTTTTAAGAAAGTCTTCGAATTTCGACTTAATGTTTGACGTTAAGTCAATAAAGCAAAGGATAGTAAAAAAAGTTGAAAGTAAAATTTTCATTTCTAAATGGTATTAAGTGAAAAATTGACAAAAAAAAGAAATTAGTAGTAAAATACTTATGAAAGGAATTTGTTTTATTATGACAAGGCATAAAATATTATTTTGACTGGGTTATGCTACGTATTTTAATCGATTAAAATTAAAGTGCAGTCAATAGAATTGATAACGTGCGGTTGTGGATTCAGTTTCAAAATAATTTGGGAGATATTAAAATAATAAATCGAAATTATAATTATGGTCAGCAAATCTGATTAATGGTTTAAAACAATAATTACTCAAAAAAATTTTAATTCACTTGAAATAAATCAAAATTTAATTCATTTAAAATAATTCTTCCGGACTGAAATGGTCCACCTCCAAATCTCCCTATACCTATACTTTTGACACTTTGCCCACATCGATACTTTTGACACTTCGCCCACATCTCGATCCAAACCTCTTTTTTAACAAAATTTTCAAGAAATTGAGTAAACTGCCGCAGTTGCACCTCACCCCTTATCTCTGTTGTGTATTCAGTTAATAAGCCATTTGGGTTCCATTTTAAAACTCATTTGTTTTGAAAAATAAATACCGCACATCCCTGTTGCTCCCATTATGAAAATGATTTAATCAAGGGTAGCACGGGACCGGGGCTTTTGGCAAAAACCGGGACCGGGACTTTACAGGTTGAAAAAACCGGGAAAAACCCGGGGCGGGACCGGGACCCGGTCAAAACCGGGACACTGGTACTCATTTGTACGTTTTTTTCAGTACCAGTCCCGGTCCCGTGCTACCCTAATTTAATCTACACTTTAGCGGGGATGAAACTGCCCAGTTAATATTAATGCAACAACAATGACAATGACCACAACAACCACTATTAAACAGCCCAAAGTTCCGTTATTACACCAGTTATGCTCAACTTGCGCACGCTTAGGTCGTCGTCGGCTTTCGCCATTCGTGATAACCATATGATTATGAAAGAGGTTGTTCAAGCGACAATGGTTGGCTAAACTTGTGAAAAAGAATTAAGATAATTTTTTTTTAATTTTCTACTCCTATAAAGACATTTAAAATTGGTAAGAAGTCGGCAAATTTTAGGTTCGAGCCGCCCTGTTCGGTGCAGAATTTGAAGTTGCACAAAATTTATGATATATATATATATTTTCTTCAAATTATTTCCATTCTTTCATGGGAATGAATACCAACGAAATTTTTGTTTTTTTTACAAAAAATTTAAAAATCATCACTTGCTAATTTGATTTCTAACATTTTTGACTTACCTTTTATAATTTTTATGAGGCTTTGTTTATCCAAAATGAAATAATCCAAAATTTTGCCAACAATTTCTGAGTTTTTGGTATTTATCAATTGATCTTCTTTTGAGATTTTAGCAAGAATTTCACTTTTATCAAGAGTTGACATAAAATCTAAGAATAATTTGTCCAAGTTGTCAATAGGCATAAGTATTTCCAAATTTTCGTCGTTACATAATTTTTTGCTCAGTTTTTCAAAAATTGTTTCCATTTTTGGTTTAAATTTGGCATCACATAAAAATGCAAACAGAGCTTGTTTCATCTTTTTGAATACAAAAAGGTCGTTGGTTTTTTCTGAATTTTTCTCATTGTATAAGCTTGACACTGTTTCCAATAATTGATTCGCCGACTGAAATACCCCTAAAAAAATTTATCAGGCCATAATTCTTTTAGATTAAAAAAAACTTGATAATTATCTTACAAGTATTTTTGTATCATATGATAATTTTATGAACCACGTTACCATAACTAGGGCTCGGATTTTAGGTGCTAAAAATCACGAATAGGAACCTGAATAGTTGCTAAAAAAACCCAAAAATAGTTTCTAAAAAGCCGAAAAACCCCTTAAATAGGTACGGCAAATAAAAACTGAAAATACAATGCCCAAACGTTGTTCAAATTGTTATTTTTCTCCAAAAACACTTAAAACCAACCTCATTACAGTAATTCATTAAATAATTAAAAAACGAATTTGTAAGAAATTAACAAATTTTCGTAAAAATATTTAAAGAAATTGTCAAAATAATTTTGTAATTTTCACTATCTTGTCAAGAAAATTTGTATCGACAAAATTTTCTTCATTTAAAAAAAGTCGGTTTTTGGGGGTGCATGTGAGCTGCGGTGCCGATAGTTGGAGCCGGAATTCGATGAAATTTGTAGAGAATTTATAAAAAAAAAAGTTAAAAAACAGTTGCTTAAAAAGTTAGAAAAAAAGTGTTATTCATCCTTCGCTCACAAGAATTCCTAAAATGAAGCCCAATCCAATACCTTGTGACATTTTTGCATCATTATCCATAGAACATTGGCAAAATGTAAAGATCATAATAATTGTTGCAAAGGTGGAGAAATTAACGAACATTTTTTTTGAATAAAAGCACAGAGGTTGGCTAAATAGATTAAAAAAACAATTTACCGTATTTTCCTCTAATAGCAGCCCTCCCTGCATTTACCCCCCCCCCCTACGGTAGGCAATTACATATAATAGGCCTAACCAGATATTGTAGAAAAGATTTGATTATTGAATTAAAAAAAAAATTTTCAAAAAAAAATTTATGAAATTTTCTGACAACTATTATATATATAAATATGAATAAAAAAATATAATGAAATTTTGGGACTCTGCCGACTTTAAATGCTCCCAATTATATGACAATGCATTTCTGAAAAAATGTAAATGGGCATTTAAATCTTTGACTGATTAAGTGAGAGTGCATAGTAGTAACGGCAGTGCATATTGCCTTGGAATGCCCTTCCCTCCATCTTAATTTTACTGAAAAAAAGAAAAATTCAGTGCCAAGACGTTGGCAAATCAACGAACCTCCTAATTTTGGGCCAACCAATGACATCAAAAAATGCCAGCGGATGCCACGCCATAATGTATGAGCAAGAAATGCCCCTTTTTTTTGCTTAAATGTGAACTGCATGCCCTAATTCACAGGATGAAATGCCAAATCTTGCACCCACGCATTCAGCAATGTTTGCGCATATGCTTAACATCATATACATTGGTTGTAATGGATTTTTAATTTATGTTTTATGTGAATGTTAACGAAGTAGAATTAAAATAATATTGTTTTATTCAAAAAAAAATCTTAAAATTGGAAAATAATAATGCGAAAAATAAGTTATAATAACATTTTTTCATGTTTGACTATGGGAGACGCACGCGGATTTTGGCGTAGCAATGTGAGACTCTTGCCGCGGCATTTTTACCCTGCTGAAAGCACAAATGTTTTGGCATTCTTACACTAATACAATAATTCTTCTTGAATAAAATTTCGATTTTTGAATTCATTAGCGATAAATGAGAGACAGGCATTGCTATATGCCCTTTAGGTGCATATTTGTGGAAATAATGTTCACATTTTAGAATTAATCATAAAAATTTTTCTAATTTTTTGAGTGAAGGCGGCAAACGCTCCCGCGCCAAAAATGGTGGTCTAATTTGGGACCTAAACGTTCTGGCCCTTGTTCCAACAACCCGGGTTAGACGTAGGTACTTCAACTGTAGGTTAACAACTGCGGGCAAGACTTAAAATTAGTTCTAAAATCAATTTTAGGGAACATTAAAATGAAAAATTATAAAAATAAAAGAAATTTTTTAATATAAATGCCATAAACCCTTAGGACTTGGTAGCAAATCCATCGCATCGACTTTATCAGTGTTTTTTTTCTTTGTTTTAATGTGAAATTCATTTATTTAACAAAATAAAATACTCAAAAAATGCTTTTGTTCACATTAAATAAATTTGATTTTTAAGCATAATTTATAGAAATGTTAAACATTAACATTTAAAAATTTTGTTAGGTTAACTGTATTTAAATATTTGCATTTAACCTTTGAAGTTTTTTGTCCAATTTTCATTCCTAGGAACGAAAAGTTTTTAACTTTGCAATTAATTATAATTCCACTATATAAAATCATTTGTCAGTTCTTTTTTTTAGCTTCTAAAATGGTTTTGTGAAAAAAACAAATCCCGGTAGGGTCAGGATTAAGTGGGATTGAAATAAGCACTGGCAAGAATGGAGGCTGGGTATGAAATTGTTGAGAAAAATTATAAAAACTTTAAAAACGACAACAAATGTCGCATCACCCAATATGCCATATAAGAATTGATCAGAAATAAGTTTAACTATATTTTGCAAGTATTTTTTAAACAATTTTCTAAAGTATTCGAGTAAAAATTGAATTTGCTCAAAACAAAAGAACCCCTCCCCCATATGGTTTTGCAAATTGGTAAAAACAAAATTTCATAACTTTGCTCAAAGTTGTCCAAATCAGGGATGTCACGGAATTCCGATTTCCGACGTTTTTAGGGGTCGGAATTCCGATTTCTGATTTCCAAAAATTTTTGAGGGCACGGAATTCCGATTTCCGAAAATTTGGCAAAATTTCGGAAATTTGCATTAGCTTAGATTTTTCTAAAACATTTTGCCAATTGTAAAACTGATTTTTCATGGTTGTTGTTTCAGCGCAAAGCACGTTTGAGTTAAAACTACTTTTTATTATTTCATTAAAGCATAAATAAATTTATCTTTTTGATTTAAATGTAATATTGTAATTAGTATTACTGTCCCAGAAATATGTTATTTACCCTACTAGTTGGTGGTTTTATTTACGAAGATAGATGAAAACCATGTGAAATGTAACAATTGTGAGTGGGAACGTTTTTATGACAGTAAAAAAAGGAACGAATCCGCTCAAAAACCACTTGAAAAAAGAACACCCGGACAAGTTCAAGGAGAAAGAAGAAGCCGAACAAACCAAAAAGGAGGCAGAAAACAATCGGAAAAGAGCGAGAGAACAACAACCAAGCCTACTCCAGCACGGGTTTTCATCATCGTGCCCAGAACAGCAATCATTGAGCAAACGTCGGCCAGATTCACCATCTATGAATTTTCCAATTTTCAGTAAGACACCAGAATTTTTTTACCAAAATTTCAACATCGCAGTTATTTCAAAAAGACAGCTGCTGAAATGGCAATCCCCTCACCGGAAGTCAATCAAGACTTCCATCAAGAAGAATCTCCAGTTCATTTGGGAGGAATATTTGCACTTATGGCGGCGCAAGAAAGTTACTGGATAAATTAAATATCTTATATTCTCATTTCTTTTTTAGACGTTGAACATACACTAAACCAGCCAAATCTCGACCTTGGTCCAACTACATCATTTCAAATAGGCCAAAAAAACTCAAGCGTTCGTTCAAGTTGCCGAATATCTCGCGGAAAAGCATATGCCATTCTCTGCGGACCCATTTCACTATTGGAAATTGAAGGAAGAGCAAGGAAAATGGCCTCTTCTTTGTCATGTTGCCCGAAAATTTTTAAGCGCCCCTTGTGTTCAGTTGAAAGCGAAAGACTTTTCTCAAAAGCAGGACTTATATGTACTGACTTTCGAAACTGAATTAAAGGGTAAAATATTAGAAAGCTTAATTTATGCAATGTAATTTACCAATGATTATTAAAATTTTTCATATTTTTATTACAAAAAAAATTTAAATTTCCGATTTCCGAATTCCGATTTCCGAATTACGACGTTTTTAGGGGTCGGAATTCCGATTTCCGAAATTTTTTGAGGGCTCGGAATTCCGTTTTCCGATTTCCGAAATTTTTTGGAGCCTCGGAATTCCAATTTCCGAAATTTTTTTTTGGTCGTCAAGGCCCATTTGCTAACAGATTTTCTTTAAAATTTGTCAATTTTTGTCCTTTTTTGAAACAAATTCAAATAGATTAAGTGCCCGGCGGTGCCGACAGGCGCCGCAGGGAAAATTAAAAAAATAATAATAACGTAATCGTTTCAAAAAAATTTTTATCGCAAAAGTCATCTTATTTCACAAAAAAACACTTTTAATATAACTCCTCAAATAAGCATAATCTTAGAAATACGCACTTTTCAGTTCTAAGATGCGACCCCTTCAAATAAGCACATTTCGTAGAAATACGCAGACTTGGCAACCCTGGTTGTATAGCAAAAATAATTGATGTAAAAGCGCAATTTTATAGTTTAAAAACTTACATGCAATAGAAGTATTTTAGGATGGGTAAGCCAATTTTTCCCCATTTTTCATCTTTTTTTAATGTTGACACATTGATTTTATTCAAAGAATTGTTAGTAAAAGGCGCATAATAAATAAAGAAATTGTTTTATATTCATAACAAGGGGTTTTTCACCCGAATTTTACGCATATTTTATGCCATTTTCAGGTTTCTGTTTACCATGAAGATAACCACATTCACACTGATGTAAAAGGAAGCTACAAATAAGCCTAAACTATAGGCAAAAATTTCATAACAAAATGTATACACGTAATTTCTTAAAAACCAAAATGCATTAAATTTTGGCCGCCACTGTAACAGAGCCTGAATTTAATAATAAAAAGCGGGATTTTTCGAACTGAATGAAATTCTACTAATTTGATATCATATAAAACAGGGCTTGCCGCAGGTTACCCGATACCCGATCTTTTCCCGACCAGAAACCTGAAACCCGACTCGAGCTATTTTCCAAAGCACGCCCCGAAACCCGAGAATTGGCTGGGGGTCCGGTGGTGCCGATAGGCGTTACCAGGGGGAAATTTCGAAAATTTATGGGCAATTTGTTAATAGATTTTTCCCCAAAATAGGTCTATTTTAATCCTATCGTTAACATTTTTAAAGGGATTGAGTCAGAGTTTCGATTTAAATTTTGAAAATGCTCATCAGAGGTTTTCTAATATTTAAAAATTTTCCCGACGTCGCCTGTCCTCATCGCCGAACATTCAACCCTTTCAAAATAGTACTCAAAAGTGACCTGTTTGGGTTAAACCCTGTTAACAAACCGACAACTAATTTTCAGTTTCCCTCGCTGCGCCATCGTCACCACCGGACCCCATTCTCGGAGATCTTCATAAAATTTATCTCAAAAATACTCATAAATTAGTCATTTTTTGTGCAAAATTGTTTTCAAAATAATCAATTTTTTGAAATTTTTCCCGGTGGCGCCTATTTGCACCGTCGGTCGGTCTTTCCTTTTTCTCAAAATTAAAAATATTGTCTACGTCACAAATCCCAATGGCTAAAAAAAGGATTAATAATCTCGCCCCAATTAAAAAGAATTACATTCTTTTGCCCAAAATGTTCTATTTGCTTATTTCCAGTCCCAAATTACTACAACTGATTATTGGTTGTTGCGCAATCATTTATCTAAAATGTTCTGATTTTTGACCCCAAAATCGGATTTTTTGGACTGAATATTCGGATTCTCTTTCAATTTGGTATTATTCTGAACGCCCGTTTTCAACGGCATGAATGAATCTGAATGATTTAAGTAACCGATTATCTGCCAATTTGAAAAATTAATAATTTTGCTCAATAATGTGTCAATTTATAATTTTACAGATTAAGGAAAACATTTTTTTGTTTATTTGTTTCAATTAAAATTTTTGACCCAAAACCCGATACCGCTGAAACCTGGTCTTTTCCCGACCCGAAAAACGACCCGAGTTTTTCTCGACCCGCGGCAACCCTGTTACAAAAGAGCTTCAAAAGCTTTATTACCGTATTTCCTCTAATACAAGTACCAATGTTTCTATTTTTCAATCACTCTCAGGGGGGTGCTTCAATTAGAAGGGGTGCTTCAACTAGAGGGAGTGCTTCTATTTGCGATTAACAAAATTTGGCGAAGGATGTTTGTTTTCCTAGGTATGGTGGTACTTCATTTAGGGGGGGGGGGTACTTCAAATAGAAGTGGCACTTCTATTTTTCCATCACTCTTAAGGGGGTGCCTGCCTCAACTAGAAGAGTGCTTCTATTACAGGGTGACACAAAATTTCCCGGACACTTTTTAACTTGCCATAATTTTTTTTTATCTTTTTTATTGGACAATGTTTTTATACTCATTTTATACCTTATTCGGTTCTCTATCATGTACATTAAATCAGATTCTGTAATTGCTTTGTTATAACTGCGAAAAAATAATGAGAATAATGAATAAAAATAAGGCCTAAAAAGTGCCTAATATTTTTGAAAATTTAATGTTCTTCCATATTATTAAACAATAACGAATCTTAAAAATTCGATAGTTCAAGATTCTAGATAATTTGGACCAAAGAAGCTTAGTGGTTTGACCAGTTCTGAAAAAGTTAGGATTCTAAAAAAGTTAGGACTCGAATAGTCAAAAAAGACTTGTGACCCGCTGATTTTTTTCTACTTCGCGTTTTTCGAAAATTGGGTTTTTGGCACCCTAGCGCCGCGATTCTTTACACTCGCTCGGTATGAGCTCCATAAATTTTCTTTTTGGGCTATTTTGGAGGCCAATCGTCGAAATTTTTCTCAAACATTTGCATTTTGGTATCAAAGCAAAAAAAGATCACTTTGAAAACGGATGGCAGTTATGTTGCCAATTTAGTTCTATATCTTGAATTTTCGGCTAAATCAAGTTATAACTTTTCTCAGAAGCAACCGAATAAAATAATCTTGGTATTGTACGATAACCCTTGAATTACTCCATTAGCTTGCTAAATTTAAAAAAAAAATTCTTTTTCAAAATTTGTGGCCAAAAAGAGCAACAAATTGCCATAACTCTTGAAAAGCTTAATGTAATTTTTTGAAATTTAGCAAGATTAGAGCCAACCAAGAGCTATCGTATAAACCAAGATTGTTTAATTTGGTTGATTCTGGGAAAAGTTATGCTTTAATTTAGTCGAAAATTCAGTAAAATGGCCCATTTACGAAACGCGCCAGCACGATTTTTTTGAACAATGAAATATTTTATTCATTTACATTTTATTTATATTATAAATTTGATTTAAGAAACAAATATGAGAATTGTACAATTCTATATTTTTCTATATTTTATAATCTGCATGATTGACTCAATGGAAGGTCGTAGTATAGGTAAGGAATGGTTTATTTGATAATAACTATTTTAGAGACTATATTTTTATAAATAAAAATAAAATAGTTTTTTATTTTGTTTAAATGTAATTGGTTTAAAAAATGTGAAAATATTACGTAAAAATATATAAGAAATGTAAAATTTTTAGGATTTTAAAACAATTTTTTAACTTGAAAATTTTTTAATATTCAGCTTACAAAGTGCTGGGGAAGTACATTCCTGAAAAAATGAGGCCTAACAAGAAAAATAAAGGCAAATGTGTGATTTGTATGTGCAACTTTAATGAATCTCCCCGTTCTGTGAGGACCTTACCATTGCTCAGTCTGTTTATAAATTCCAAAAAATATAATTGTAATACTTATTTATTTATTTATATAAATCTGTCAAACGGGTTAAATACCTTTAATTTGAAGATTAAAAAAGGGTTAGCATCTTTAAAAGGAGAAAAATAAATATTCCAATAAATCCGCTTTTTTGAAGGGTAATTGTCAAATTTCGGAAACTTTTTTTTATTTCATTAATAAAATAATAATATTAGCAATACAAAAACTATTTTCTTTATTTAGCATCAGTTCCATCATCATTGTATCAGCCAAATGACGCGAAACGGGTCAGTTCCGTCCCGGCCGGTTCCGTCCCAGCCTACTTTTGACCGCATATATTTTTTCTAACTTGCTCAATTTTTTCAAATTTGCTATAGTTCGAAGGTCCTACGTATTTAGAAGGTTTAATTAAGCAGAAGCTAAGCGATTAACAATTTATTTGGTTTATATTTTTAAAATTGAGAATCAAAAAAATTTTTTTTTGCTACTTTCCTATATTTTAAGGTTCAATAAAGCCAATTTGATCATAGCACTTTTTATAGAAGTTTTGAAAATTCTAAAATGGCTAGGAATCGCGGTAAATTTAAGAAATAATTCCTAGGGTCAATTGAAAACTTGCCAGTTTGGACAGTTGCTAGCGATTGCGCAATTTTTACTGAATTTTCAACTAAATAAAGTCATAACTTTTCTCAGAAACAACCAACTGAAATAATCTTGGTATGCTAAGATAGCCCTTGAATTGCTCTATAAGTTAGATAATTTCAAAAAATTTCATTAACTTTAGAAAAAAAATGGAGATAAAAAGTGGAAAAAATTGCTATAACTTTTGAAAAGCTTAACGAAATTTTTTAAAATTTTGCAAGCAATACAAGGGGTATCGTATGATACCAAGGTTGCTTAATTTGGTTGCGTCTGAGAAAAGTCATAGACCCCCTATTACATAAAACGGGCGACCTCCGTTTGGCCAACTAATTCCGTCTGGATGGGACAATTTCGCGAAAAACCCCATAATTTTTTTCCTTATTTTTTAGCCTTTTTTAATAATGATAAGCAGAATATGCTCGGGGATAAAATCTCAACTTGATTGCACTTTGTGAAGAAGTAAAGTGCCAAAAAAATTTTTTTGTTGTTTCTTTAATTAGAAAAGACGGGAACCGCCCAGTTCGACGCGGACGGTTCGCCGCCAGCCTACTTTCGGACGCCATAACTTTTTTCTTAGGCAACCAAATTTTTTCAACTTACAAGGGAACCTCGCGAACTGTAACTCGGAAAATGCATATGTGCTATATACCATTGGATAGAGCAGGGTCGATTTGTATTGTGAAATTATAATTTTACGGGCTGACAGCAAGTAACCAAAAAGTTATGGGGCCTGAAAAATCGAAAATTTCCTGCCTGAGACTGCAGTGGGACGAAGGGAAAGGGTTGGTGAATCCGTGTCCGAGTGGGTCAAAAACGTGTATTTGGGGGTCAAGGTTCAAATCCGACAGCCCGTAATATAATTAAAAAATCTTTTCAGTTGGGCGGATTTGAACCCTGACCCCCAAATACACATTTTTAACCAACCTGGACACGAATTCACCAACCCTTTCCCTTCGTCCCACGCAGTCTCAGGCAGGAAATTTTCGATTTTTGTGGCTCCATAACTTTTTGGTTAAGTAAAGACGTGAGGTCCCACTACCCAGCGCCAGCCCGGGATGTTAGTCCAGGAAAGTCGGGATCCCGTTTACGCGTCCGTAATTGGGCCCCTCAGGGCTAGGGAGGGAATGGAAGAAGATGTTGGATGGCCTGGGGATACCTCCCAGCCAAGGACCGATTGATCGGCCGCTGATCGGCTGCGGACCGACTGATAAAGCTAACCGACTTTCCGCTGTAATGTCCCTGCCTTATAAGCGGCCCATCGGGATGGGAGGAGCCGTGAGAAAAAGAGAACCGGAAGGGGGGCAAAGTCCAATCCCGGCCTTACAGTTACTTGCTGTCAGCCCGTAAAATTAAAATTTCACAATAGAAATCGATCCTTCTCTATCCCGTGGTATATAGCACATATGCATTTTCCGAGTTACAGTTCGCGAGGTTCCCTTGTTAGTGTCTTTCAAAAACCCATTAGAAGCTCTATTTTTGGTTCGCAAAGGAAAAAGTTACAAAGTCCTAAACGAGTCTTGCGGCGAACTGGCCGCGGCGAACTGACCCCCACCCGAAAAGACTTTATATGTTTGGAGTTTCTACTAGAGTTCCAATTTATAGGAAATTGCAAAACCGCTTTTTTACCTTGGTTCTGAGCTTAATAATGCTATCGCCTGTTATTATGAAAGAAAAAAAGGCTTTTATTCTAGTGATTAATTTAAGGGTTTAGTTCCTATTTTTCAATTTTGAGTTTTTGGGACTATATTTATAGTTTTTGTTATCATCTATCTCCTTTTACACTTAAAGAGTTAATTTTAGGCGTCAATTTTGAATTTTTTATGCCTATAAAAGAAACCCAACAATTAATTTATATATGTTCTTTGTTTTCCAAATTTTAGTCAAAATAAATGCCCAGTTTGTAGAGCAGACATTGAGTCTGGCGCTCCGGAGTCAATACAAGGCGCTCCAGCGTCAACACAAGAACCGCAACTGACGCGTACAAGTTCGGCACCAGCGTATATGGTAGAAATCCATGAAAAAAATGTCAATTTTTGCGTTCCTACGGGTGTTTATCGGTGGACAAAAAAGTTTATTAAAAAATTCTGGCTATTAAAGATTGCATTATGTAGTTCTGAGACCATAAATGTTCGAATTTTGGCCCGTTTTATTTTGTACTAATCGCTTGCTAAAAATGAAGGAAAATTACTATCTTACACAATTTTGTTGCCATTCTTTAGAGTCGGAGGGGGGAGCGTTTCGGCCCCCACGATTCGGCCCCGGGCTTGTTTCGGCGCCAAGCCAAAAACAGAGTAAATTAATTATCCAAATTTTTTTGTTTGAAAACAAGCCCTAGTTTTTTGAACTTAACCCTTAAATTTTTGAAAACTTATCCCCCTTAGTTTTTGAAACCTAACCCTAACCTTGAAAACCTAGCCCGTTTTTAAAATAACTTATTTTTTCAAAAAAAGAACTGGGTCAAGTTTTAAAAAAACAGTTGGTTAGGTTTCCAAAAAACTAGGGGATTAGGTTTTCAAAAAATAGAGGGTTGGTTTTTCAAAAAAACTAAGGGGCTAGTCAAATTTTCGAAAAATATAGGGGTAGCTATGGCGCCATTTCTTAAATCCGCCATTTTATTGAATTTTGACTCAATCAAGTCCTATCTTTTCTCATAACCAACCAAATAAAGTAATCTTGGTATTTTGCGATATCTCTATTAAGTTGTTAAATTTCATTAACTTTTGAAAAGGTTTAATGGAAATTTTTTTAATTTAGCACAATAAAACCAAACTCAAGGGCTATTATACAGTACCAAGATTTTTAGTTTGGTTCCTTCTGAGAAAAGTTATGACATGATTTAGTCGAAAATCAGTGAAATTGGCAGTTTTAATAAACGCGCATAGATGGCGGAAAACGCACCAGCACCTAAACAACCTACTTTTATCTGGGTTGATTAATGAGACTGAATTTGCAATCACTCTATTCCCGTTTCGTAACAGAGACACCAAACCGATTTCGGTGATTATGAAATGGAGCCAGGAATGCTACCAATGGAATCGCAGAATTGTGAGCTAAATAATTTTAAAAAATGGGTTCGAAAGTATTAGTTTAGATTTAAGTAGGGTAGGTCGGGACCGGGGCTTTGCAAAAACCGGGACCGGCACTTTTCAGGGTGAAAAAACCGGGGCTTTTTAGCGGG
The DNA here is from genome assembly GCA_039877585.1 of Heterodera filipjevi. Taxonomy (NCBI): domain Eukaryota; kingdom Metazoa; phylum Nematoda; class Chromadorea; order Rhabditida; family Heteroderidae; genus Heterodera; species Heterodera filipjevi. The sequence continues at coordinate 5,617,304 of JBDPZO010000003.1, read as the reverse complement.
GAAAACCGGGTAAAAACCTGTACTAACCCAGTCCCGGTCAAACCCGGGGCACTGGTACTCATTCGTACTTCCGGTTTTTGCCAAAAGCCACGGTCCCGACGTACCCTAGATGTAAGCGATCGTAGTTAGAAATCCCCAAAATAAGTTTTAAAAAAAGATCTGATTTCGAAAGCATAAAGTTTGCTAGTAAATAGTAGAAAACCCCCAAATTTTATGATGGCAAATAAACGCCGCATCCGATTTGTAAGAATAATATTGTATAATAAACATTTAAATAATGTTTATACATATCTCTATCAATCTGTTTTGAAAAAGAACCCCCATGAAGTAAAATATTAATTTTTTGACAAGCTGGGAAAAATTTTCAAAATAAAATAATATTGAAAAATTTACTCTAAATTGCACAAAAATAGACAATTTAGTATGTATGATTTTTTTTTCGTTATTTTGCTTTTTCTCTTGCATTTTTGTTATTTTAAGGTCATATTTTGTAAATTTTTTGTGCATGTTTTAGGACATATTTTGCCCTTTTACGGGGTTTTAAAGCAGGTATTTAAGCGCTTTTTTTGGCGTGTTTAAGTGCTTGCATTGTGCGGTAGGGGTCACTTTAGTCGGAGGGCTATTTTAGTCGAGATTAATTTTTTTTTAATTTCAAAAAATTTTTTAGGTAGCAGATTTAAAGAAAAAGGAAATCCAAGGTACCAATTAAATAATTTGTTAGAGATACTTTTATTTTTTTCCACCACCGGAATTGACGGTATGGTATGTCCGGACTGCCATTTCCGACCGCCTGAAACCTACCCCGTTTTTTTTGAAAACCCAACCTTAGTTTGGTAAAACCTTACCTCCTAGTTTTTTTTTGAAAACCGACCCCCCCCCTAGTTTTTTAAAACACAACCTAAATTTTTTGAAAACAACCACCTTAACCTAACCCTAACCTTGAAAACCTAGCCCGTTTTTAAAATAACTTATTTTTTCAAAAAAAGAACTGGGTCAAGTTTTAAAAAAACAGTTGGTTAGGTTTCCAAAAAACTAGGGGATTAGGTTTTCAAAAAATAGAGGGTTGGTTTTTCAAAAAAACTAAGGGGCTAGTCAAATTTTCGAAAAATATAGGGGTAGCTATGGCGCCATTTCTTAAATCCGCCATTTTATTGAATTTTGACTCAATCAAGTCCTATCTTTTCTCATAACCAACCAAATAAAGTAATCTTGGTATTTTGCGATATCTCTATTAAGTTGTTAAATTTCATTAACTTTTGAAAAGGTTTAATGGAAATTTTTTTAATTTAGCACAATAAAACCAAACTCAAGGGCTATTATACAGTACCAAGATTTTTAGTTTGGTTCCTTCTGAGAAAAGTTATGACATGATTTAGTCGAAAATCAGTGAAATTGGCAGTTTTAATAAACGCGCATAGATGGCGGAAAACGCACCAGCACCTAAACAACCTACTTTTATCTGGGTTGATTAATGAGACTGAATTTGCAATCACTCTATTCCCGTTTCGTAACAGAGACACCAAACCGATTTCGGTGATTATGAAATGGAGCCAGGAATGCTACCAATGGAATCGCAGAATTGTGAGCTAAATAATTTTAAAAAATGGGTTCGAAAGTATTAGTTTAGATTTAAGTAGGGTAGGTCGGGACCGGGGCTTTGCAAAAACCGGGACCGGCACTTTTCAGGGTGAAAAAACCGGGGCTTTTTAGCGGGGAAAACCGGGTAAAAACCTGTACTAACCCAGTCCCGGTCAAACCCGGGGCACTGGTACTCATTCGTACTTCCGGTTTTTGCCAAAAGCCACGGTCCCGACGTACCCTAGATGTAAGCGATCGTAGTTAGAAATCCCCAAAATAAGTTTTAAAAAAAGATCTGATTTCGAAAGCATAAAGTTTGCTAGTAAATAGTAGAAAACCCCCAAATTTTATGATGGCAAATAAACGCCGCATCCGATTTGTAAGAATAATATTGTATAATAAACATTTAAATAATGTTTATACATATCTCTATCAATCTGTTTTGAAAAAGAACCCCCATGAAGTAAAATATTAATTTTTTGACAAGCTGGGAAAAATTTTCAAAATAAAATAATATTGAAAAATTTACTCTAAATTGCACAAAAATAGACAATTTAGTATGTATGATTTTTTTTTCGTTATTTTGCTTTTTCTCTTGCATTTTTGTTATTTTAAGGTCATATTTTGTAAATTTTTTGTGCATGTTTTAGGACATATTTTGCCCTTTTACGGGGTTTTAAAGCAGGTATTTAAGCGCTTTTTTTGGCGTGTTTAAGTGCTTGCATTGTGCGGTAGGGGTCACTTTAGTCGGAGGGCTATTTTAGTCGAGATTAATTTTTTTTTAATTTCAAAAAATTTTTTAGGTAGCAGATTTAAAGAAAAAGGAAATCCAAGGTACCAATTAAATAATTTGTTAGAGATACTTTTATTTTTTTCCACCACCGGAATTGACGGTATGGTATGTCCGGACTGCCATTTCCGACCGCCTGAAACCTACCCCGTTTTTTTTGAAAACCCAACCTTAGTTTGGTAAAACCTTACCTCCTAGTTTTTTTTTGAAAACCGACCCCCCCCCTAGTTTTTTAAAACACAACCTAAATTTTTTGAAAACAACCAACCCCCTAGTTTTTTAAAACACAACCTAAGTTTTTTGAAAACAACCAACCCCCTAGTTTCTTAAAACACAACCTAAGTTTTTTGAAAACAACCAACCCCCTATTTCAAAAAAAGCTGGGTTGAGTTTTTAAAAATGAGGGGGTATGGTTTTCAAAAAAAAAAAAAATGGTTCTCCGACTAAAACAGCCCGACTAAAATGACACTTTTCGTGCATTGTGCGGTCCCTAATAAAAAATAAACCCAAAAATTTAAGATAGTGCACCAATGCCGCATCAAACAATGAGTAAGAACTATATTATATAAATAATAAGCATTTATTAAATATTTTCAAAAGATGATTCTTTGTTAAACTTGCGTACGATATATAAAAATTCGATTTAAGAAATAAAGAAAATCCTTGGACAAATCTTTAGAAATCAAATTTTTGTATTATATAAAAAAATGCCAAAATATGTGCGTAAATACATTTCGAGGTGTTCAGGGGTAAAAGTTGTCCATTTTTATGATAAATTGTTTTGTAAACGGAAAACTGCGTTCTACATCACAAGCAGTAACCGGCTCATATTTGACCGATGCCAGTATTCTCGAAGGCGCCTTGAGGAATACCTAATTAAGCATAAATTAAAATTAAGAAATTTTGTGCGAAATTATGTGTCAAAACACCAAAAGGGGTGCGATATGTATTTTTTTATTAAAACGCCAAAATATGTGAAAAATCATTCTGATAAAATGCTATTTTTGGGCTTCTCTCGCCAGAACTAAGCCGCAAAAAAAAAAATGCAAAAGCATAAAAATCCCCTCTCTAATTACATTAATTGTTTTACTCATTAAAAAAGGTTTAGTGATGTCCTTTCCATTTAAATTCCATTACAGAAAAAATTACAAAATTTAAGATCATGGTTCATCTGCTCCTCAACCAACTGCAAATTTCGAGTGTAAGTATGGGTTTTATCGGTTAAAGAAGAGAGCCGCTGTAATTAGAACCGAGTCCCAGGGGCTCCACCTTCCCCACCGCAATGAAATAAATTTGAATACAAAATTGGGGTTCAGACTTTTTTTGGCTACTTGCAGATTTTTTTTGCTGTCATACCTAGGGTTCAGCCTCGACCCTTCGGCGACAAAAATGACGGGCCCAAATCGGGGGCAAAAAAAAAGGGTTTAAAAGAGGGTAATCTCAGGGCGGGGCATTGATTGGTGAATAATAAAATTCAAATTAATTTTATTAAAGCAACCAAAATTGTATGTTTTTCCCAATTTAATTCATCGATTCCTCTTTCTCGTAATCAGTTTCCAAATTAATTCTCGAGCGAGTCACCTCCCCACGTTTTGTCAACTCAACTAGAAAGCCTTCTTTCGTCAAAGAAAAATTTATAAAAATGCTGTTTCCATTTAATCCTTTAGCTGCTAAAACTCGGGCCACAAAGGTTTCAAGCCCAACCAGGAAAACCCGGGTAAAATTTTTGTCTTTGTTGAGAAAGACTTAAAAAAAAAACTAAAAATTAGAAAATTAAACAAAGAATATTGGCATACAGTTTTACAATTCCAAATAATTTACTATTTCCACAATTTTGTCCATTTTGGTACTCAGACCGGCATTCTTACAATGCATATTTTTATATAAGGATGGCATGTAGGGGCCCGGGTCAACGATAGGCCCAAAAATGACGGGGATCGGGTTGAGGAATCGGGGACGTCGGGGCTGAACCCTGCTTCAACTTCTGTTACACTGGGGGAGGTGCTGAGTGCTTTTCTTGAAATTACAAAAGCATATATGATATTCGGGGAATCAACAAAATATCCATTAAAATTCTCTTTTTAAATGATAAAATTAAAATTGTGTCAATTTTTTTAGATCTGCGGAGTAAAGGTTTGTACAACAACGATAATTCATTAATCAGATAAGTTATTAAGTGAATATATTTCTTTCTTTTTTTTCGGCCTCTCAAAAAATGGACGGACAGAATTAAATATAGTTTCACAAAAAATTTTTAAAAAACTAATAAAATTCAGCTTCGAAATCATTGTTTCGGCATTTTTTATGGAGCAATGACCGTCAGCGCTTTTAGGCGTCAACGATGGAAATTTTAAAAACTCCTTGGCGTATTTTAACAAATAAAAAGAAAACCCGTTGTTTTTTGTAATCGATTTTCGTAAAACTCTTAAGCAGGGCTCCCAGGTTTATTTTTTCAACATAAGGACAAATCGGCTTAAAACTAAGATTTGGACCCCAAAAATAAGATTTTTCGCAAAATGAATGTAAAAACTTTCTAAAAGCACGTAAAATTTAAAAATTAATATTCCAATAGCAAAAAATTGTAAAAGGGGGGCGGTGGTGCTAATAGGCGCCACCGGGAAATATTTTAAAATTTGCGTCTGTTTTGCTAAAGGATTTGGGTCTGAAATGGCCGTTTTTGAGGATTTTTTACAAAAAATCATCAAAATTCCCAAAAAAAAAAACACTTTTTAGTAGAACCCCCAAAAATAAGGACAATCTTAGAAATAAGGACATTTTCGGTTTCTAAGATAAGAACCCTCTAAATAAGGGCAAATCTTAGAAATAAGGACATCTGAGAGCCTTGCACTTAAGGCCTGGATGGTGCCGATATTGATTGGGTTTCTTGCGGTGCCGACGGGCGTCCTTCTTTCAAATAATAATACACTTCTCATGAAATATTTTGCCCAATTAAGCACAACCTGGTGCAACAATACGTGGAGTAACAACTAATGGTCGTCAAATAACAGTAACAATTGAATCGATACAACTCAACGTTCGTCCTGTGACAATGACAGTGCGAAATGAATTGAATGAAACAAGACATTTGACATTACTAAGTGTTCGGCAGGACGGACTCATAACTGTGCTTGTTGATGGAAGAACAATCGTTTCTGGATCAATTCTTGATGCGACCGGTTTGACATGCATTATATGCATAAATCAGGGGTCCAAGTTTTTTTTTCAAAATAAACACAAATGGGCTTAAATTTAAGATTTGGACCCAAAAAATAAGATTTTTTGCAAAATTAATGTAAAACGTTCTAAAAACATGTAAAATTTTTTTTGCCATACTTAAAACGAAAAACTTTTAGTGGACGGAGGGGGAGGGGGCGATAGGCACCGCCGGGGAAAATTTTGAAAATTAATGATTTTGTGGTAACAGATTTTGACCTAAAAATGATGAAAATTTTGGAATAAATTTTGATAAACCCTACGGTAAAAGGGGGCCGGTGGTGCCGACAGGCGCCACCGGGGAAAATTTTGAAAATTTTATGAATCTTGTTAAGATTCGGCGTATATTCGCTTGCTTCGAAACTTTTATTTGAAAAAACATTGAATTCCCAAAAAATAAGACAAAAATAAGCACATATCTTAGAAATAAGCACATTTCCAGCTTCTAAGATTCGCCCCCTCTAAATAACAAATCTTAGAAATAAGAACACTTGGCAACCCTGGCATAAATGGATTAAATTGTCCAATTCTACAGCAACAAACAAACAATTCCTTTCAAAATTTTTATCATTTTGGGTTGCCTTTTTTTTAGGCAAATGCCGAAAATTCTTACGCACTGAAAACGGATAGATAAACACGTAAAAAGTTGTTTCCACTTGTTTGAAGCCTCTACGATATCACTTTTAAATGCCTATTTTTACCGATTTCGCCATTTTAGTGCTTGTTTTCGATTTAGGATAAAGTGGGGTTAAATAATAAACTGACCCATAAGAATTTGACTTTTAATTTGCATAAAATTATTTCAGTTGATCATACAGAGAGACAACATTCAAGTGGCGTGTCGAACCATTTTGGTTAATTAAACATAAAAGTCAAAAAAAATTTTTTTTTTGTTTGTTTAGACCATCCAGTGCAAATGCCTTCATCTTGGGGATATCAGCATTCTGGTTTTCTTTAATTAAGACAAACCAAAGTTATTTTGTAAATTCTAAGGCTACCCAAGTCCATCTCCTTATCCGCAGCCACCTCATTATGACCCTAATGATTTCAGTGGCAAGTTTTTTATATATATAAAATTCTGTTTGTATATTTTTATTTTGTACAAAATGCCATTAATCCGTTTATAGAGGAAAATTTTATCCCGGAAGCTGGAGTAAAAATTTCCAGTTTCGGGTTAGGGCCAAAATGTAAAGTGAGCTCAATTGGTTTGAAAGGGTGTTAGTCAAGGATATGCGTTTATTTGCGGCGCGGAGATTTTCGGGCGACAATATTTGCTTACATATGTTGGTAATAATTAGGGCTCGGAATTATATGCAGATAAAATCGCAAAATATGCGCACTAAAAAGTTGAAAATATGCACATATAAAATATGCACATAATTTTCAAAATTAGGGTTAAATTTTCCAATTTCTGGCTGAAACTGCAAATCAGATATTTCCAGGATTTTGGGGGTAAAATGCATTCGTTTATCTATTTTTATTAGTTATAAAAAAATTTGGGGGTAAAATGCCTTTATCTTTTTTTTTTAATTTGGTGTATAAAAAAAAATTTGCTAAAATTTTCTCAAGAAATACTAAATTTATTTTTTTGGGTATTATTTTTAAATTAAAAAAAAAAAAAATTGTTTCTTAGGGCTTTATTTTTCGTGTTTATGCATGAATTGTTTTCAAAAATGCCAAAATATACAAATAAATCGCGAAATATGCAAAATCTGCCTATGGAATACCGTCCTAGAAGGTTCAAACTCAGGAAAAAAATATGCGTGTGCATATAATTCCGAGCCCTAGTAATAATCTAAATGTTTCCAGGACAAGGTTTGCATTTAATGAAGGGGATTATTTATTTAAACGAATATAATAAATTATTAAAAAAATATATATATATTTTTAAGTGCATGAAGTTGGCCATAATTCAAACCCAACGCCAGGCAAGTCGTAAACGATCATTTAAATTAAAACATTTTGATCAATTTTAAGCCGACAGAATATTTGATGGCGCCGCTGCAGTGATTGGTGGCATTTTTCGAGCAGTGTCAAATTTGGCGTCTGCTGGAGAACAAAATAGTCAATTTTAATTAATTAATGTTATTCCTGAAAATTTCGAAAAGCGTGGTATTTGAATTTTCGAATTTTGTCCGATTGCTTTTTTCAACTAAATCTTGAAATGTTATAATTTTCACAAAAAGAGATTAATTGCAAAATTTTTCGAAAATTTATATTTTTCATTTTATGTAATTTTATCATTAAATGGATTAAAGTACATTCTTATTTGTGCTTTCCACCTTTAGATCAACAATCTTATCACTATGGCGCGCCGCCGCAATGTAATTTTTTTTAAAAATTAAAATAATAAACATTCAAATTAGTAAATTTGCTGCATTAATTTTCTAGACAATTTAAGTTTTAAGAAAAAACTTTTTTATCAAAATTAAACAATTAAATAACCAAACCCCCATCAAATTTCTAAAACCATATAGAATTATTATTTTTTTCATTTTTTTTTTTTGTAACAAGGATTTTCATTTTCCTTTTGATCATTTGTAATTATGTCCAAAAAAAAATATTAGTTTTTTGATTTAAAAAATTAATCAAACAAAAAAATCAACCTATAATAGAGCAATTATTTTTAAGAAATTTTATAACATAAAAAATTTTTAGTTCAACGTTCCAACACATATCGGTTCTGAATTAACAACAAACACATTCATCATTGGCTGATATGAATGAAAACAACGCTCTCATAATTTTCGGATCAGGATCATTGATATTCTTTGGTTTTGTTTATTCTTAGGTGATTTGCGATTAATTCTTTTTACCATGGACTATTGCGACTCGAGGCCTTTTTTTACAAGATTCACGAACCTTCGATTGCGTCAAATTTTAACCGCGATTCGCCTTCCACGGAGGTTTCAATGGTAACTTTTTTTAAGAATTAGGTTTTTACAAAATTTAACGCAACTTTTGTTAATTTTAATTTTTTGAATTTTCGAAAATAAATATTTATTTGTTTGTTTTTTTCCAGATACCGCCCATTTGTTCCTTTCTCCGTCTTTTTCTTCTTCTGATTTGCCGTTATTTCCATGTGCTACTTTAAGTGACTGTGGTGATAAAATGAAGCGAATTTTGGCCCAAATTTCCAATTTGACGTCTGCTGGAGAACAAAATAGTCAATTTTAATTAATTAATGTTATTCCTGAAAATTTCGAAAAGCGTGGTATTTGAATTTTCGAATTTTGTCCGATTGCTTTTTTCAACTAAATCTTGAAATGTTATAATTTTCACAAAAAGAGATTAATTGCAAAATTTTTCGAAAATTTATATTTTTCATTTTATGTAATTTTATCATTAAATGGATTAAAGTACATTCTTATTTGTGCTTTCCACCTTTAGATCAACAATCTTATCACTATGGCGCACCGCCGCAATGTAATTTTTTTTAAAATTAAAATAATAAACATTCAAATTAGAAAATTTGCTGCATTAATTTTCTAGACAATTTAAGTTTTAAGAAAAAACTTTTTTATCAAAATTAAACAATTAAATAACGAAACCCCCATCAAATTTCTAAAACCATATAGAATTATTATTTTTTTCATTTTTTTTTTTTGTAACAAGGATTTTCATTTTCCTTTTGATCATTTGTAATTATGTCCAAAAAAAAATATTAGTTTTTTGATTTAAAAAATTAATCAAACAAAAAAATCAACCTATAATAGAGCAATTATTTTTAAGAAATTTTATAACATAAAAAATTTTTAGTTCAACGTTCCAACACATATCGGTTCTGAATTAACAACAAACACATTCATCATTGGCTGATATGAATGAAAACAACGCTCTCATAATTTTCGGATCAGGATCATTGATATTCTTTGGTTTTGTTTATTCTTAGGTGATTTGCGATTAATTCTTTTTACCATGGACTATTGCGACTCGAGGCCTTTTTTTTACAAGATTCACGAACCTTCGATTGCGTCAAATTTTAACCGCGATTCGCCTTCCACGGAGGTTTCAATGGTAACTTTTTTTAAGAATTAGGTTTTTACAAAATTTAACGCAACTTTTGTTAATTTTAATTTTTTGAATTTTCGAAAATAAATATTTATTTGTTTGTTTTTTTCCAGATACCGCCCATTTGTTCCTTTCTCCGTCTTTTTCTTCTTCTGATTTGCCGTTATTTCCATGTGCTACTTTAAGTGACTGTGGTGATAAAATGAAGCGAATTTTGGCCCAAATTTCCAATTTGACCCTGCCAGTGCGAGGTAAGAAAGTTTAAAATATTGGTCAAACTGTGAAGTTTTGGTCTTTCCGGAATTCCGTTTAGAAATTAATTTTTGGGATGTCAACACCTGTCACGGTGACCTCACAATTGGTCCAACTGTACAATTGTCCATCGAAAAAGGAGTGGATTTGGTAAAATTTGAGAAAATTTATTTTAAATTTTTTTTATACAAAAGGTTGTCGCATTGTCTTCGCTGAATATTCCATTCTGTCCTCTGTTTTTTAGTTTGAATTGACTTTGAAAAATTTGAGCCGGTCGGGACGATCTTTTTTAAATTTAATTCTGTCCATTTTTCAGTCTTGCCACCTTCTGATTCGCTGTCAAACATCAGACATCGATTGATGAAACAATTCGAAATCGCACCAGCACTTACGCTTATGAAAATGATGGCGATATTTGGATTAATGGGTCAAGAAATGGTGGAAATGAAACATTTGACGATGGTGATGTGCTGTTAATTTGGCCAATAAACAATTGTTTTTCACAGAGAACGGACGCCGAATTTGTAAGTGAAAATAAATAAAATTAATCTTTTTTTATTTTTTTGGAATTTTCGAATGTTTTTTTTTTCTCAAAAAATTTTTTGACACTTTTTAGGCAGGAAATTTCAAGAAAAATTTCGTTTAAATTTAGAACTTTAGTGAATACTACGAAAATTTTAAGGTTTTTCTTATAATTTCTGCTAAAAAATTAGAAGCATTTTTTAAAGAAAACCATTAAACAAAAAATAGCGCGAAAATTCGGATATTGATTTCGATTTAGTTAACCGAAAAAAACGGCTGGGTTCTGTTTTCTTTACAATTAAGCCATTTTTCTTGCCCTAAGTTTTCTAAGAGGATTTTTCATGCAAATAATTTTTTTTTAATGTTTGGTGTAAAATTAGGATTAGGAATCTGACAATTATTTTCGATTAAAATAGTTAGTAAATTAAAGAGATTTTTACCTCTCAAATTTCCTTACTATTTTTGTGTCATTGATTTTTCTAGGGTTTTTGGTTTTTCGCACTTATATTCTTTTACCACAAAAACTTTGTTTGAAATTTTTAATTGGTATTTAACTAAAATAACCAAATAATTTGCTTCAATGTAGATAATAAAGTGAACATATTTTTTTTACGAAAGGTCGTCGTCCTTCCAATTGGACTCTTAGGCGGAACGGATGAAGCGTTTGTTGTGCACGGGTGTTGATGCGGATGTTCACGTTTTGGTGGGACCGGAAGGTGATGAATAGGAGGTCATTTGTACAATTTTTCAGCTTCTTTTTGCGCATAATCGAATTTTGTCAGTTATGGAGTAAACCTAGCCCATTTTAATTTTTGAGACTTACCCAATTTATTTTTCATTCCTTATTTGATGAGTTTTCGCCGTTAGTTTTTTTTGTTCGACTTTCCGTTGCAAATTTTTTTTAAATCTTTTTCTGTTTTCAGCACTGCAGAGCGCACAGTACCGCACAGCACCGCACAGCACCACACCGCACAGCACAGCACCGCACGGTACCAGCACCGCACGGCACCGAACAGCTCCGCACAGCAGCGAACAGCAGCGACTCATCACGGCATCGACTGTTCCGCGTACCAATGCTGCAACATGTTCTTCTTTGTGATGGGGGGCATGGGAGTTGGAATGCAAAAAGTTAAAATTAACTTTTCCGAAAAAATTTTTAGAAAACATATTTGGTAATTATGCCAAAGTGTGCTAAATAAAAATAGTGGATGATGACCCAAATCTGAGGTCATGTAGGTTCTGAAGTGCACACTTATGGCACGCATATGTCCCGGGAATAGATAACTTAAGGGGCTTTTGCACTTTTTTAAATGTACCTTAAAATAAAAAAGTGTAAAGGCTCCTGTCCTCTAAGCCCTTTTTTGAGTTCACATTTTTTTTTGTATGGTTCGCTGACTGGCCCTTCGGGGCATGTGTCGCACCAATGGTCCGCTGACTGGCCCATAGGGCATGTGTCGCACCAAATGGTTCGCTGACTGGCCCTTAGGGCATGTGTCGCACCAAAATGGTTCGCTGACTGGCCCTTCGGGGCATGTGTCGCACCAATGGTCCGCTGACTGGCCCATAGGGCATGTGTCGCACCAAAATGGTTCGCTGACTGGCCCTTCGGGGCATGTGTCGCACCAAATGGTCCGCTGACTGGCCCTTAGGGCATGTGTCGCACCAAAATGGTTCGCTGACTGGCCCTTCGGGGCATGTGTCGCACCAAATGGTCCGCTGACTGGCCCTTAGTGCATGTGTCGCACCAAAATGGTTCGCTGACTGGCCCTTCGGGGCATGTGTCGCACCAATGGTCCGCTGACTGGCCCTTAGGGCATGTGTCGCACCAAAATGGTTCGCTGACTGGCCCTTGGGGGCATGTGTCGCACCAATGGTCCGCTGACTGGCCCATAGGGCATGTGTCGCACCAAAATGGTTCGCTGACTGGCCCTTGGGGGCATGTGTCGCACCAATGGTCCGCTGACTGGCCCTTAGGGCATGTGTCGCACCAAAATGGTTCGCTGACTGGCCCTTCGGGGCTTGTGTCGCACCAATGGTCCGCTGACTAGCCCTTAGGGCATGTGTCGCACCAAAATGGTTCGCTGACTGGCCCTTGGGGGCATGTGTCGCACCAATGGTCCGCTGACTAGCCCTTAGGGCATGTTTCGCACCAAAATGGTCAGCTGACTGGCCCGCGAGGGCATATGTCGCACCAAAATGGTTTGCTGACTGGCCCTTCGGGCACATGTCGAACCACATTATAACTAAATGGTCCGCTGACTAGCCCCACGGGTGCTGTCGCACCATCTATGATCGCTGTTACATACGCCTGTATGGTAACTCTTGACGACCTCAGGGAATTCATTCCCATTTGCACTCTTGAATGGGATGTGTGAGTCCTGGCTGATGGATCATCAGGACGTCTACACATCGTGGCAAACAATGCTGAGGATCGAATAATATTCAGACATTATTGTAAATAAATTTTTGAATATGTGCTTTTAATGGTTCTTTTGACCTCATATTTTTGCCACACTTTCTTATCTTGCTCGATTTTTTTGTTTCAGATGCCTAACAAACAAAAACTTCTGAGAAAGAAAAAGAATGAAGAGTACCGGCGACGAGCAGACCAACACTCTGTCAGTCGGGGTAGCTCGCCCGTCCCAGACGGGAGTGCAGATGGGAATGGAGGGGCATCGGCGTCTCTCCGGGGCACCACACCCCCAAACCTAAGTGCTCTGCAATTGAGTACACCGGTTTCTTCCTTTGGAAGACCCCCAGCCGGAGCGTTGCCTATTACGGCATCGCCCGTTATAACGGTCACGCAAAGTGACCACGGTTCACCGTGTAAGAAAAAAGGGAAGGTCGAAGAAGACGACCGGCCTATGACTGCCAATGAGGCTATTACCTCAACTCCTATTTCGACTCATAGTCGAGGAGGACGACCTGCCAAAAAACTTGGAGGACCAGGAAGAGGCAAGACCAATGAGTCTTTGAGTGAATGCTCTGAAATGGACCAGAGTACGGAAATTGCCTCAATTTTAGAAGCTCCGCACAATGTGTGTGAAAAAATTGATTTCAGCACGGTGCAAATTAATTTCGCTACCACGCGAAACCCTAACTGCCAAATTTGGCGTTGGGTAGACAATGCCCTTTTTGCAGACGACTCAACATCGTCGGGCCAGAGATTCATTGAGACCTGCTGGGATAACCCAACCGAATGGCTCAATGACGCATTTATTTCGGTATTTTTGGCATATCTTGCCACCATCTCAAAACGTAAAGTTGTTGTTGTCGACCCGATTGTTTGGAGAATTTCCCAAAATCGAGGCGCAACTTATAAAAACTGGACATTTAATTATAATCCAAACAATTCGGCAGAAGTTATACTTTTGCCTGTGCATTTCACTGGGCACTGGGCTCTTATCGTCCATGATGTCCAGCGTGGCACATTTTTTGCAGATTCACTGCCTGGTGACAGAATGGATTTTCAAAAGACGGAAATAATTAAAAAGATTATTTCTGAAATCTTACCATCTGAGCGTCTGTTGTCAATTGAAATAGTTCAAGAATTGACGACGCAAAATGATGGTAACAGCTGCGGGTATTTTGTGTGCCTGTATGCTGAGTCCTGGCTTATGAACAGTCTTTCATTTGTTCTGCCGGACTTGAACATAAATTATGAAAAAAAGCGCATTTTATGGCACATCAATGAGCTTTACGGCTCTGACAGGGTGCCATATCATCCAAGGGAAGGGGTGCCTGCACCTTGCCCAGTAGTGTTCCATCACAAAGCGGATGAAGCGCAAACATCGTCCAAGGAGATTGAGCCAATGGACATGGATGAATCGGATCACATAATATGTCTTGAAGATTCTTCTAAAGCTAAAGTAGCCGATTATATTATCGTTGGACCCTTTAGCTACAGCTGTACTTCCTACTTTGGAAGATACAGCGGTTCTTGCTCAAGCAGCGGTGGTCGGCGAAAACCAAGCTGACACTAATGGTGTTGTATCTGACTCTTGCATACCGCAGGAACCGATCGCACAGGCTGATGACGTTATTTTTGTCAGACCTAAGACGCCGCCAAGGCGCTCATTGCGCGTTCAAAAAAGGCTTTCAGGAGTATTTTCTCAATACTTTATCATTAAAAAATAGCTAATTTTTTTCTCTATTTATTAGCCTTTGGGAAGAAAATTCTAGCCCTGCCCTGTAAAATGTTATTTTGCCAAAAGTGGGGGTTGGTTCACAATCAATAGGGGGTACCCTATGGAAAATTACAATGTGAATTTTTAAATTCAATTCAGTTAATTCAATTTTTAAAAAATTCTAATAATGGTTTTAAGCATAATAAAAAAAAATCATGCAAAATGGTTGATTTTTAACAAAGTTATGAATTTTGTTTTTTACCAAATTGCAAAACCATAGGGGGGGACCCTTTTGTTTTAATGAAATTCATTTTTGAATAGACTGTAACTCGCTTGGATGAAATTACAGAGCAATAACTTAGGCATAAAAAATGAAGATCTCATTGAGATCTATCGGAATCATAGAAATCAGGATTTTTTTCGTTCCAAAAATAATTTTTTTATCAAAAAACTCTATAAGTATATTATTATTGGCGAAGAATTTCCGAAATTCAAGAATGGCATGTGTGTTTATGGCACATGGTCATTTTTTTGGAAGAATAATCCCGAATTCCCGTATTGGCACTCATGCCATTCAGTGAGTTGGCATCAGAACTGAACGTGTGCGGTATATTTAGATTCGGTAGGGAATTTGGGTTCTAAGAAAACCGAATTTGTTCTGTTCTGATGCTATCTCACTGCAATGGCATGTGTGTTTATGGCACATGGTCATTTTTTTGGAAGAATAATCCCGAATTCC